>JASDQU010011343.1:168858-181105 GCA_032191745.1 Picea mariana
GGAATCTTTCGATCAGGGGTCAATGATGTAAACCCACTGTTGAAAGCGAGGAAACCTGCCATTGAGGCATGCAAGCTCCAAGGTACCAAAGAATTTCTAAGTCTTGATTCCGGATAATGAGCTGAAGTCGACGGAACAAAAGTCGTCACAGGAGGGCCTTGATGTATCCCCCATCAATGACATGAAATGAGTAACAGATTTTGAAGGTAAGACAAAGTATGACGTAAATTGAACCAGACACAGGGAAGGTTGACACAGAGAGAATGGACAACTGCAAATGGCCGACTCAATACAGGTTTCAGATGGACTTCTCTTAAACATATGAATGACACGACCAATGATTTGGCAGCATTGACTCAAATATGACACAGGGAATGACCTTGTAGCAAATCGAATGAGAGACAAATGGATTTCCCAAACCATCTTCACATATAATGAATAGGGGGTGTCATGTTCAAGAGAAACACTTACTGCCAATCAATACAAAGATGAAAACATATCCCTTTCCCAAATTTTCCCCCACCATTTCTGCTGAGTACCTCTTTATTCTTACACAAGCTTGAGGAGGATAACATATGCTTGTTGATATAATCTTATCCTTCAGATAAGTCCTTCGGAGTATGTTTAACGAACCCTAAGAAGGAGTGGTTCGGTCCCATTACGGGTCTATCGATGTTTGTTTAATGAGTCCAAAGATAGAAAACTTGAAGGTTTTTCATGATTATAGAGTTTGGAAAAACACTTAAAAGAGAATTCTCTCAGTTCCTTTTTCGTAAAATAGTCTGATGAGACCGAAAAAGAGATAAATTATCGCTCACCAGATGCTTTCTTCAGATACTTTATCGAGCGTGAAAATAGCAAGGTCGCTTGGCTATCTTTTCATGTTTAGAGAGTCTGAAAAGAGATTAAAGAAGACTCCAGGGGGGTTCCTTTTTCATATAACCTTGCTGAGCCTGAAAAAGTGATAAAAGTATGCTCGATCGCGTTCTCATGTATTTTCGAGCATGATAACGGACAAAGACCACGCTCGAGGTTTTATACAAAAACCATAAAAAACAATCAAAACACGTGATGACAAAGAAAAAATATGTCTGCATCCCTGTATATGAAGATTGAATTCATTACGTCTGCCAAAGTTACACTCAAAAAGACATTAGGGATTAGGGTTTAATAGATAAATAATCATAAAAAACCAAATAACATGGTAAAAGTAAATATAAAGGAGTAAAACTCTTTTTACCATATCATTTTCACTTTTCCACTATTTGAGCTCAACAACCCCTCTTTTACCCTCGATGTTCGGTTTCAGATTGCGGGAGTTACGAATGTCCATTCGGCGAGCCATCAACGACAATGAGGTAGGCTCTTTATCTTCTACTCTTTCATGGTTTAATTTTGCATTTTCATTGGTTAAAATTCATTTTTTGAGTTGATTTTATGAGCCCCACTTGCGCTCATCCATTCTCACAGGTGGGCTACATGGGACCTGTGAGAATGGGTGATTCTCATAGGTGAGCCCACAATAGCCTACGATTTTCTCACACTGTTCCCAAAGGGCACCTGCGAGAACCGCAAAGCACACAAGTTTTTTAAGAATTTACTCAATAAAAAAGAACCAATTCATGAATATAGTTGCTAATCATCTTTTTGTGCTTCTTATGCAGGTAATTGGCCATCAAAATGGTTCTTGAATGGCACAAAATGGAGCACGAAGAAGACAATGTCATTTCTGGAAATCATCCACCCACTATTGCTGCTTTAAGAAACTGTGGTCTTCTGAAGTATTTTCGTATCCCAGGCATGAGGGCCTAAGTCAGGTTATTAGAGTACCTTGTGCATATGTGGGATCCCGATCAGCAGGTATTTCATGTGGGGGTCCACACACTGTTCTTAGATATTGAGGACATTTACTTCTTGACTGGACTATCACGGTAGGGGTACCATGTGAGCCTGACTGGTAGCAGAGGTGGTGGGCTTCCCATGAGTGAACACTGCCGCTTACACTATGTTCCCGAGGCAGAAAGGAAGAAAAGGAAAGTAGCTATTTGGGGAGTACAGGATTTGACCCTCCGTACTATCCTATTCACCATAGCTCGGATGGTTTGGAGTTCTTCTCCTCACATGGCGCTACATATTTACTTCCAGTATGCCATCGAGTGTACTGAACCTCGGGTTTTTAACTAGGCAGATGTTGTGCTTCGTAGTGTAAAAATAAAGTTGACCAAATGCAGACGAGGAAAACTAAAGCAATTTGGGTACGGATCTTTGTTAGTGTCCTTCTTCCTTGAGAGGGTTCCATTACTGAGGATGTAGGTGGAGTGGAAATTACCGGCTCCCAGGGATCCAAGAATGCTGAGATGGTGTCAGCTCATGGCCCGACACGTAGCTGGACCGATCATCAAGTATGATGATACCTTCTTTGACTGGCTTCAACCACAGATGTGGATGGTTGATGATTATGCTTATGCCAGGTTGGATTTCCGAGGAGATCCAGACTTAGTGCTGCCAGAGGATGCTCAGTGGGGGGAACTTGGTAATAAGTACACACATTCTTTTCCTTTTTAAATGTTTTTTGTGAATTTTTCATATTCAAATGTTTTTTGTTTTATATGTTGGACCAAAGACTAAATACAAAATCATTGTTGATGACACAGATGTTGGACCTTACCGACCTCTGGGTACTTCTCCCATTCAGTGGTGAGGAGAGGTGGCGTCAGTGCCACAATGGGAAGCCGAGGATTATCAAGTAGTGGAACAAAAACTAGAGGGTTTGACAACAGATATTCCATATATGCCTCTTGGAGAGGTTCCACGATGCGATCATAGTCATACAGTAGGAGTGTCAGAGGCCATGAGTCGACTGCTCCGTAGAGTTGCCCGGGTAGTCATGTGTTACCGTGAACGTCATCCATGACGTCACTTTGTAGAAGCTATGAGCTTCGTATTTTGACATCTTGGTCTTCGGACAAACGTTTTGTAAAAAACTCTTTTGATCGTTATATATACAGACGACTTCTACTGGTTTACCTTGTATTGTGTGAAAATTGGTGTGATTGATTTATAAATGATCCAAATGTCTGTCTAATACATAGTTATCCAATGCATCTGTTAATGTATTTAGACATCTAGGAATATGTTGATAGTCAATGTAATCAAAATAACATTCCAAGAGGCGAATTCACAAATACACCCATAACAAAGTAGGACTTCGAATAGTATAGACATTACTTAACTGTAGTACTACAAGCTATGAATCGATTCGCACAACCAAATGATGGATTCCAAGTGAGATAGCATCAACCAATAATTCAATAACGACACTATACTCTGCAATGTTGTTGGTCGCACAGCCGAGGCACACACCTCATAAGGAGACAAGTTCATTTTTAGGGGCGTAAATTGCCCATGCAGTGGAAGCAAGGTTCTGAGTACTACGGCTAGCGCCATCAACGAAGCCAATATAGGGTAGTGAAGACTCTGACATCTGGAAATCAAACACAACATCACATAAGGGCAGAGACCAGATAACGACAAAAGCAAGCTATAGTAACACAAAAGAAGTATGATACAATAAAAATACAAGTACTCGTGCACAGATGATTTTATGCATAGTACTTCTTCAAGTACAACCCATTCCTAGGTTCACTCAAAGGGATACCATCGTAATCTACTAACTCATAAGATCCTTTTTCCAAAACTCGTCGAACGATATAAGGACCTCGCCACATGGCTTCAAATTTTCCATCTCCTAGCATATCTCGATCTTGATCATAGAGGAGAATGGGATCTCCTTCGGAGAAAATGAAAGGCTTGACATGTTTGTTGTATTGGGCCTTGACACATTTCTTCTGAGATTCTATAACTAGGGTAGCATCGCGTCGAGTTTCATCTAATCGCATAAGATACAATAGACGTTCTTCCTCAGCAGAAGTGTTTGGTAGGAGTTCAACAACTAGTTTTAAAGAGGGTATCTCGCATTCAATCAGGAGAATAGATTCCACACCATAGACAAACCGAAAAGGTGTAAACCCAGTAGCAGACTTGACGGATGTCCGATAAGCCCACAATGCCGAAAACAACATTGTGTGCCAACTTGTTTTGTGAATCCCTATCATTCGTTAGAGAATAGTTATGAGAATTTTGTTGATTGCTTCGACCTGGCCGTTGGCTTGTGGGTAATAGGGCGTTGAGTTATCATGGCGAAGACCCAACTTTTCAGTAAGTTCGGACATCATGAAGTTTCTGAAGTGGCTACCGTGATCAGTGACGATAGCTTGGGGAACACCAAAACGATCTATGATGTGATTAAAAATGACTAATGTTGCGGTCTTTCCATTGTTGTCAAATGTCGGCATCGCCTCGATCGATTTTGTAAAGTAATCGATGGCTACAATGATGTAACCATGCCCCCCGACTGAGTGAGGGTGACATGTCATGAAATCGATACCCCATTTCGCAAAGGGACCAATAGAGACCACAGGGTGAAGAGGAGCATGATGTGACCGTATCTTCTGATTATAAGTCTGGAAAGCATGGCATTTCTGAATGACGATTATGCAGTCGTTAAACAAAGAAGGCCAAAAATACCTTGCGCGTAAGATCTTCTGGGTAGTAGCATACCCAGACATATGACCACCACATGCTCCAGAATGGCAGTCATTCAGATCTTTCTCGGCTTCGTCGAACGTTAGGCAACGTCAAAAAATAGAGTCAATCCCCCAACGATAAAGAGTATCTCCTAGGATAATGTATTGACGAGCTTGATAGCATATGCGATGTCAGTCAGTACTAGACAAAGTTGGCCAGAAAGTCTGGAATTGGAGATAGATAATGATATCCCCATACCAAAGATCATTAGTGCTAACAAGGAAAAGAGATTCATTGGGTAATGAATCTACTGCTACTGTTTCCATTGCAGAATGGGGAAAGTCGCATATAAACTCAGCAAAAACTAAGGACTTCTTGGACTTGGCGCATTTGAATTCCAAGTCAAATTCCTGGAGAATCACAATCCATTTGGAGTATTTTTCCCCTAGCAATTGACGGGTAAGAATTTGTTGCATAGGGTTGCAGTGAGAAATCACTGTAGTCTTGCACAAGAGGATATAGTGCCGGAAGCATTGGACGACTTGGACGGCAGCCAAGGCCAGTTTTTCGACATGTAGATACTTGATTTCAGTAGGCGTTAGACTTCGACTCAATTAGTAAATAAAATGTTTTTTGTTAGCATCATCCTCTTGGACGAGAACCATACCAATGGTATAATCCGAGGCAACAAGATAGAGGAAATAATCATGACTGTAATCAGGGGGAAAGAGAAGCGGAATGCGTTAGGGACAATTTCAAAGCTTCAAAAGCATTGTTAGCGATGGTATCCCAAACGAACTCTAAATCCTTTTTCAGTAAATGCGTAAATCCACGAGTTATATCAGCATAATTTGGGATAAAACGACGAAGAAAGTTTGCTTTCCCCTGCAAACTTTGTAACTGGCGAAGTGTAGAAAGAGGAGGGAGATTAAGGATCGCCTCAACCTTTAAAGGATCCACTCGAGTCCTTTGACGTGAAATGATAAAACCGAGAAGGTGGCCGGAATCCACGCAAAAAACACGCTTATGAGGATTTAAATGTATACAGTAGAACCGACAGCGAACGAAAATGGCTCGGAGGTGGGTTGGGTGATCGACTCGATGCATTGAGTGAGCGGGTAAATCGTCCAAATATGGTTGAATGATGTGTTTTATATCATGGAAAGCATAAGACATAGCATGTTGAAAAGTTGCACCAGCGTTCTTGAGACCGAAAGGAAGTTTTCGATAGGAAAAATTACCCCAAGAACAAATAAAAGCAGTCTTATGTTGATCCTCAGGAACAATGTTGATTTGATTATACCCGGAGAAACCATCCATGAGAGAGAAGATTTCACTTCTGGCGTAGTCATCGACAATTTGATTGATGAAGGGGGTAGGAAATTTGTCTTTTGGACAAGCTTTGTTGATATCCCTATAATCAATGCATACACAAATGGTGCCTTGTTTCTTGTCAATCGAGACAAGATTGGAAACCCAGTCTGTGAGAGCCACCGGATAAATAAAACTGGTTTTCAGAAGTTTTTCGACTTCAAGCTTGATAGCAGTCGATTTACGTGGGTGAACTAGATGAAGGCGTTGCTGGACGGGTTTAGCATCGAGGTATGTATTTATCTCATGTATCACAGTCTCAGGGTCGATACCCGACATTTCTTCATAGCTCCATGCGAAGATATCATGAAACTCTTTGAAAAGGGACGTGTAGGTGACGACTTCGTCGGAAGAACACGAAGCTCCGATATGGACATTTTTGACAATCCCAGGTTTGATGGATATGTCAAGGTGAATAGTGGGTGAGATATTTCTTAAGTTCCCTTCGGAAAACACATCGTGTGCAGACTCGAGAATGATCGAGATGACGACAACGGTCGACGGGGTCGAAATCCGTTGGTATTTATCAAGGGTATGTTGCTCCAGAAAGAGGATAGAACGATGATGGCCATTGTCCCAAGGGGTGTCTTCCATGACAGACATGATCATTTCGTCAGTGGGAAAAATTACATGGAAAGGATCGGGAGACAACTCACCAAGAGAGGGGGTAGAAGGTGTTTTCGATTGAATGGCCTGATAGGTAGATTCGACCGGAATTAACAACATTGCGTCGTCGTAACGAAGATGATCTCCAGGGTCAGGTACTATCCAGGGGTCGTGAGACGCAGGAAGTTCATGAGGTAAGGTGGAGATCATGTTGATGGAAGCAACAGATGAGCATGGAACATCGGGCGGTGGAATGGGGAAAGTACCCATTAACAAAGAGTCCTTGAGAAGGCCTACAACGACATTCTCATAACCCAGTGGGGTTTTAGCAATAAATGGTACATTGCCAGTACGGGTATCGGAATTTAAGAAGGCTAGTTGGTCAATGGTGACAACCTTACCTTGATGTGGAAAACGTACCACATGGAAAAGGGTCGACACAACTGCACACATGGAATCGATCCAGCTGTGGCCAAGCAGAAGATTATAGTCAAGGGGAGCGTCAAAGACTTCCACTTCGACTTGGAACATTTTGCCTTCTAACGTGATGGGAAATGAAGGAAGGGCATCGTAAGGCTTAAAACCGGATCCGTTGAAGGATTTAAGAGTATTCTGGGATTCATTCAAAGAAGGAGAGCCAATAGCTTTTTAGCAAGCAAGAGACATAACACATGTTGAGGCACCCTCATCGATAACGATTAGGCAAATGTTTTTGTCAGAGACAATTACTTGGATCTGGAATGCAAGTTGAGGGGGTAACCTTGGAATGTGATCTTCCAGGTCAAAGATTATTAAATTCGTATCCGTCGGATTGATTCCACCGATCGCTTTCAACAGTGCCTTCCGTTGTGTGGGACAAGTTTGAAGGACTTCAAGGGCTGACATCGCAGAAGGTGCTTGGGCCATATCTTCAACAATGTTGTAGTTATGGGCCACACGAGCATGAAGATTTAAATCCGATTTCCAAATGACGCCCTTTGGGGGGGGTCATAGAACTGTGTTGAGTCGTTCGAGATGAAGAGGACCGTTGGTAGGTGGAGTCGCTGGAGAGGGTTGTACCAAGGAAAGAGGTAGATCATCAACCTTCTCTTTAGAGGGAGAATAATCTTTGGCTCGAGTAGTGAGTGAAACATTGCTCTGCTTTGAATCGCCAATACACATCAAAACATATGATGTAGTAGAAGAGGAGGGTTGGTCATGAATGAACAACTAAGCCTGTTGTTGAGACGGGAAGGGTTGGGACAAAACGGCTGGTGCAAGTGGTTTTGAAGCTCCTTGAAGGAACTTAGTGACCTCGGCACGTCGTGGACAATCCTTCATGTAGTGATCATCACCACAGATAAGACAAGGGTATCAAGGTTTGCGCTTATCCCAATCATCAACATGGGTAGTTTTGGTTTGCTTTGCTTGAGAATTATTTTTTCCCTCCTTATTATTACCTCTCCCCTTTTTAGATTTTTTTTTACCAGCTAGGGTAGATTGAACTGCATTTACCTCAGAAGTTTTGCTGGTGGGAAGGGCAGGAGACGGATCATTTTGAACATTAAAAGAAGCAGGTTTGGGGTTTGTGCTTGAGGCGGAGTGTGGTTGGGCCTGGAAAGTGCCAATCACACCGTCAGCTACATGCAAAGCAGCTGGAGTAGTTGAAGTGGTGGAAGTGGAAGGACGAGGTAAGTCAGGTAGTAAATCGTAAAGGGTCCTTGTTTACGAGTAAACGAGGTCAAGATATTGAGCACAACTTATAGCCTTCTCTTCTGTGACCACTCCACCCATGGAAATGTCACCACCAATGTTGTTCACAAACAATTTGGTAAATCATTCTGCCAAAAACTGATCGGGGAGTTCAAGTTTAATAAGACATCGTCGCCATCGCCACTCATGAATGTGATCGGATATATGAGTGGCCTTGTTCTGTTTGAAAGAAGTCAAAATCTCGGTTCTCGTGTCATAACGAATTGGTAACTGGTAGTGTGTGAGGAAATCCATAGATAAGGTGTTGAATTCAGAGAAGAAACCTCATGGAAATTTGATATACCACTTCGCAGCAAAACCTGTGAGTTCGTTGAAAAAGACGTAAATGAATAGAGTCATCCATCAACGAGTTGGATGAACACCATAGGTGAAAATTCATAACGTGATTGTTTGGGTCCTCTCCTGCTTTGCCGTCGAACTTGGGAATGTCCGATGGTAGCTTGGCGGGTATAGCAGGCCATTCGGGAGAGTGACGAATCAGATCATTTAAAATCCTTGACAAGTCTGGAAGATCCAAAGTGGCTATAAAGGGTAACTATCGATTCACCTGCGGGTACTGGTGGCTTTGGGGAGGAAGCCCTGTCGAAAAACTAGTAGGACCATAAGCAACCTGCATATAATGTGAAGACCCAGGCGGATTCGATGGTGGTTGGAGAGGACAATAGCTCATAGGATTATACCCTGGAACAGGGACTTGAGTTTGAGCATTCACCCCCCAAATGGGATTGAACGAACCTGTATATGGTTGGCCCATACTAGGGGGTATTACGGACGCAGCTGGAAACTGCTGGCCCCTAATCGATTGAAGAGGATGTTGTATCAACTGATTCCAATACTGGGCCAATGATGGAGGGATGTTTTTCCCATAAGGCGGGGTCGGTCCTCCCATCAAAGGTGATGTTCCAATTGGAGGTAGTGTTCCAATTGGGGGTTGTGTTCCAATTGGGTGTTGTATTCCAATTGGGGGTTGTGTGACAAAAGGAATTTGCCCACTGAAAGGGGGTTGAGTCATACCACCTTGGTGAAATTTTCCACCAATCGGAATCTGGTAATTTGGAGTGAATGATGGAATAGCGCCACTAGGATTAAGACTGCCAGTGGAAGACGAAGAAGGTCCTCCAAAAGGAAATTGAGGGAGTGTTGGAATAAAACTAGGAAGAGAGTGCCCAAAAGAAGAGGGACCACCAGGAGATCCAGATGGAGTTTGCGTAGGAGTAGGAATGGAAGCATTCAACGCACGGTATCTAGGTGGTAATGTTGGAGTGACGTTGGGCGTTCGTGGTGTGTTGATGGGAGCAAGACTAACCACAACAAAAATGGTGAGAATACTCGTAGTATCTGTGCGATGGGCCATTTCGGTAGGGACGGTAAAGTGATTAGCGGTAGTCAATGGTACTGTCTCTAGACTAGAGATTTCAGAAATCATAGGTGGGTTGATTTCAAAAATCACAGGTGAACCTGGACCAAAAAGGTCACGTCGGAAAACACCTGTAGAGCAAAAAACATCTTGGCCTTCTATGCCTGGAAAGAGTCCAACTGGTGATCTAGAAGACGTAACAACTAATTCTCCGAAAGAATTCAGTCGCATAAAATGTTGCTCAGAATCAGGGTGAAGTCGAAAGTCCTCTCGAGTATTTGTAATTCGGAAATTCTCTAGAGAGTCAGTGCATTCCACTTGTCGTGTGGTAACGACTATGACTTCACTTTGTCGAGGAGAGCCCTCAGGTGTACTTATAGGCAAGGGTTGAGAACCTTCCAGATGCTCTGGAGATAAACCCTACATTCTATGTGAATGATGTGGAGGAGCTATTGTAAACGAGTGAAAAACTTCACGAAGAAAATCTTANACACCCTGGTGCAAGCTCCCACACATAATCATGGGTATACCCTCCAAGGAGCCCGAGTGAGTTTGGTCAACGTCAATTCCAGGTACTGTGAAGACTTTCCCCTTCACATTCACCTGGTGTAAGAACCTAGAAAGATAGGCCACTAAGGTTACTACAAACAACAATAAAGCCTGGGGGAACAGTCGACAGTCTGATCCACATGCAAGGGCAGGGTATCTAGCCCAAAATCAGCTCAAAAGGATTCCACTTATCATTGTGGGTATACCTCCAAGTGATCCCTGTAATACGTGCAATCTCTACACTGATATCAACAAAGCAGGGTGAGTAACTCTGTCAATATCAATGCGACCTCATGTTTGACCCTTGTGTGAGAAGGGCTTCCCAGGACAAGATGTTGCAAATGGAATTTAACACTACCTAACACAAGATGCTATTGTGTGTTTTGTGCTTTGGAGAGTGTATCTCTCTTCCTACTCCAAAGCGCTAGCCTAGCTAAATGTTGGTGTAATAGAGCCCTAGAAAAGAGTTACTAGGTAAATTTTACAATTGCGCAGTGTTATTAAGAGTTGTTGTTTACTCAAAGGAAGCAAAGATGAAACTTATGTTGTATGACTCTGACCCAACGATGCATGGATGAGAATGAAAAATATATCGATTTTCGTTCAATGAATCCTATGTATGGGAGGGAGAGAGAAGTTTTTCGGAACAAACTGTGAACTACAAAACACAATTTCCTTTAAAAAGTAAATGCAAAAAATCACGCATCAATAACAATTCTCTATTGTTTCTTTTTCAATAAATTCAACGATTGATTTTCAATGTTTTCGAAAACGAAAATGATTTTGAAAGAAAAACTTTGTTCACTTTTCAAAAAGGACCTACACCCTGATGGTGAGAGTGCATAAAATCAAAAACCAATGACCAAGCAATGATAAAAACCCAAACCACTCTTTCAATGAAAACAAAAATAAGAAGCAAACCAATCTAGTCTTTTCAATCGCGTAAGAAAAGTGATCTTTCAAACAATAAGCAAATGATAAAGACCAATAAACTCAACTTTCAATCAATCGTCGATCCTTAACCAAACAAGCACACTCAGATTCCAAAATCAAAGAGTATGGCTATGCCAAGAAAAGTCAAGAAACAAAAGTCAAGATAGAAGTCACAAGAAGAGCCTTTGAAATCCTAAGACTGTTCATGCATGAAAATGAAGACAAGAAAGACATTAATCAATGGTCCAAGAAACTCTTATGAGGCACCTAGACTGATCTGGGCAGTTGAAGATGCCAAAACTCAAATCCAAAAGTTTGAAAAAATGAGTTCACAGGCTGACAATATTACACAGTGCGAGACTTAGTGATTTTCGCAGGTGACCCTTGAGAAGAGTGCGAGAACCTTGCACTGAACCTAAAGGAAAGATGCGAACTCTATAGATTCTCACAGGCTACTGTGGAGTGCAGTGCGAGAATGTCTGAAACTAGTCAATTTTTTGGAAAATGACACAAAATTTGAAGAGGCCTCTGGACCCAGAGGGTCTATTAGGGTATCCTGAAGACTCAGAGATTGATATGAATGGAGAAGGTTAAGGCAAGAACAAATGGCCAAAGAAGAATACCAAAAAAAACAAGAAAATGGGTTATAATCCCCAGTAGAGTCGCCAATTTTGTTATCGGACTAATCGGTAGGTGCGGTCACTAACAGGTCTCCCTAGATCCACCTGGATCTAGAACAAAATAGACAGGACATGACTCTTTCCCTAAGTTTTGACCATTGAATAAGCTATCAGGGAGGAACAAGTAACATACCTTAGTATCGCTTCCTAGGGTCTCTGTTGCTCCCGCTTCGCTCCGGTGCTCTTGTGAGTTCAAGACCAAGACAACACAAACCAACCAAAGTGAAGATAGAAAAATATATTCAACCGTCAACTTATGTGTATGATCAAGGAATTACACAATAAAGTGAGAATAGCTTTATGGGAAAGGGACATGCCACTGTATCATATTGATTGAAAGTAAAGATTACAACCTGATCGCCTTGATGTCGCAAGCTTCCTTTCGATGGCTCTTGGATCCAACACACACACT
>JASDQU010011343.1:211207-234716 GCA_032191745.1 Picea mariana
TATCTAGCCCAAAATCATCTTGAGAGGCTTCCACTCATCATTGTGGGTATACCTTCAAGTGACCCCTATAATACGTGCAATCTCTACACCGATATCAACAAAGCAGGGTGAGTAACTTTTTCAATCTCAATGTGACATCGGGTTTGACCCTTGTGTGAGAAGGGCTTCCCAGGACAAAATGTTGCAAATGGAATTTGACATTCCTTATCAAAAGATATTATTGTGTGTGTTTTTCTTTGGAGAGTATGTCTCACTGCCTATTCCAAATCTCTAGCCTAGCTAATGTTGGTGTAAAAGAGTCCTAGAAAAAGTTATTAGTTGGATTTTAAAATTGCACAATGTTATTAAAGGTTGGTGTTACTCAAAAGGAGACGGAAATGAAACCAATGTTGTGTGAGACTTTGACCCAAAAATGCATAAATAGGAATGAATGATACAAATTTTTTGTTCAATGAATCCAATCTACAAGAGGGAAAGAGGAGTTTTCTGGAACAATACAAACTACGATGTATGATCTTCTTTGAAATGTAATATCAAAGAGCCATGAACAATGCAAATTCCCTATTCATTCTTTTTCAATACTTGAACACCAATATTTTCTAAAAAGTTGCTTAAAAAAAATGCCTTTAATTTTTATTAGAAACCAAACAACAGGGGCGGAACTAAGAAAAAAAACAAGAAATCAACGAAAAAGAAATACACAACAAACACCCAAACCAATCTTTCAATGAAGATAAAAATAACAAACTGACAAGACCAGTCTCTTCAAATGCACATGGGTAACAATTTTCCAA
Organism: Picea mariana; assembly: GCA_032191745.1. Taxonomy (NCBI): domain Eukaryota; kingdom Viridiplantae; phylum Streptophyta; class Pinopsida; order Pinales; family Pinaceae; genus Picea; species Picea mariana. Next base: position 212,002 of record JASDQU010011343.1, read on the forward strand.
GTAATAAGAAATTGAAAAGAATAATTGATCTCAACTTTTAAACCAATCAAAGGCTCCCAACCAAACAAGCACTCGGATTTCAAAACCAAAGATTATACCCTTGTTGTGAAAAGGTCAAGAGGTAAAAATTTAGAAAACGTGATCGAGAAGAGCTTAATCATTCATGAGATTTGAAGTCAAGAAACATTCAATCACCGGCCAGAGAAGTTCTTCCTAGACACACAAACAAATATGGGCATTTGAGGACACAAAAGACTTCATCCAAAATTTTTGCAAGTGGGTTCGCAAGCTGGAAGTGTGGTACAATGCGAGAATCAAGGATTCTCGCAGGCTAGACACAGGCAGAATGCAAGAAGTTCGCACTGAAATTAACAACAGGGTGTGAAATTTAGTAGTTCTCGTAGGCTACAGAAGGGTGCAGTGCGAGAAGGTCTGTAATCAAGAAAATTTTGGAAAGAGGACAAGACTTCTGAGGGAACTTATGGATCCAGGGATTCTGTAAGGGTCTCCTCAAGACTCAGAGATTGATGGGAATGAAAAATAGTAGGTTAAGGGAAAATGGCCAAGAAAAAACCACCAAAAATGGGTTGCATCCCCAGTGGAGTCGACAATTTTGTTATCGGACAAATCGGTAAGTGTGGACACTAACAGATCTCCCTAGATCCACCTGGATCTAGAACAAAACAAGACAGGACACGACTCTTTCCCTAAGTTGTGTTCATTAAATCTACCAATAAGAAGGAATGAGTGACGTACCTTTATATCGCTTCCTTAGGTCTCTGTTGTTCTCACTTTGCTCTGGTGCTCTTGTGACGTCAGGTCCAAGAAAACACAAACCAACCAAAGTGAATATAGAAAAGTATATTCAATGCCAACTTATGCATATGATCAAGGAGTTATGCTATAAAATAAGAGTTATTTTATGGGAAAGGGACATGACGTTGTATTATATTAAATGAAAGTAGAGGATACAACCTGATTGCCTTGATGTCGCAAGCTTCCTTTTAGTGACCCTTGGTTCCAACACACACACTTGCTCTACATTTGGATGAAGAAGATCCAATTCTTATTGATAGACCAAATAGAGTCTTCAAGCTTCTGTCCAAGTAGGGTTCTTCACACAATTATTTCACCAATTCTTCATCCAATCTTGCTTAACCTTTTCCATGAGGAACCTTTCAATATATAGGAAAATGAGGGATGGTTACATGGATGAGGATGATCCCACCAAATCTCAGAAGTCAGTAGGATGCCAACCATGCGAATGCCAACTCATTTTCTAGAATATCCCCTTCTATAACCTTTGTGACTTCTTCTCCTTTCCAAGCTTAAAAACAGGTTCACACCCTATCTATGGAGCAGGCTGCGAACAATTCGCACCCTAAGTATGGTTGGCCTGCGAGAATGAGGGATTCTTGCACCCTATAACATAGGTATCTTGCGAACTCATCTTAAAAATGTGTTTTTTGGAAGAAAACAACAGTCACTTTTATCAGGCAAAAAGTCTTTGTGGGAGCCTAAACACATCACTTGTAGAGACATCACCAGAGTGACCAAAATCATGTGTGACAAGGATTGTTATCGTTTTTTTATATGGCTTTATCCATAAGTTTCTTGAAGTCTATATAGATGCCTACACTGTGTATAGCTTGTTGAGGTAGCACATAGGCTTGCTTTGGTTGATGTTTGATCGATGTTGATAGTTACAAATCTCATTGAAACTGAAGAAATGCATTTTTTGTGTGCCTTTTGGAAGCTTGTTGGGACATATTGTCTATAGGGAAAGAGTTCTGGTGGATCCTGTGAAGATTGTTGTTATTATCAATATTCATCCCCCCACGACTACCAAGAATCTGTCATCCACTCTGGGCCATATTGGATACTATCATAGGTTCATCAGGAGTTACACACATATAACAACACCACTGGAGAAGTTGATAAATAAATATGAATTCTTCCACTGAACACTCGATTGTGATAAATCCTTTGACATATTGAGATAAAATCTAAGTAGTGACCCTATTTTGACATATCATAATTAGAAGGTGGAATTCCATGTACACATTGATGCTTCTAGTATTTCTTTAGGTGTTTTTCTTGTGCAACTAGGTGAGAGGAATCTAGATCATCCTATTTACTTTTCAAGTAGGAAGCTATCACAAGTTGGGTGCAACTACACAACCACAGAACAAGAAGGTTTATCCATGGTATATGATTTGAAAAATTTCAGACATCATTTTCTAGGATTTCATTTCAATTTTTTTAATAGATCATTCAGTATTGAAATACCTAGTTAATGAGCATGTGTTAGTAGGAAGAATCTGCAGGTGGATTTTACTGTTTTAGGAATTTTCTTTTGAAGTTGTTGTCAAGCCTAGAAAACTAAACGTTTTGCCCAACCACTTATCTCTGTTGGAATCAAGAGAAAGTGGTGAATATTTATATGACCATCTCCCAGATGCAGATTTATTTAAGGTAGAAGTTGTTCTAGTCTATCTCTCTAATATTGCCTTATTTTTAAGTACTATTTTCTGCCCTGATAGCTATTCTACAACTAAAAAGAGACATTTTGTAGTTTTTGTAGCATAATATCAATTGATTGTTGGTCAAATGTATAATTTGGGATTGGATACCATCCTCAGAAGGTGTCTGCTTGACCATGAAAGATCTGATATTTTGTGGGAATGTCACAGTGGAGTTGCAGGATGACATTTTGGAGGGAATGCGACTACACAGAAAATACTTTAGCTAGGTTTGTGGTGGCTAATTGTAGTCAAATATGTTAAGGATTATGACAGAGCATGTGATGTCTTTTAGTGAGTTGGTAAGCCATCGCATAGGGATGAGTTACCATTTAATCTTGTTTGATCATTACGATCCTTTGAGAAGTGAGTTGTTGACTTCATCGATCCTATCAATTTGATAGCTAAGAATTCAAAGGAAAGATACATTATAACTACAATAGATTATTTGACTCACTAGGTTGAAGTAGAATCGATTAAGGATTTATCTACAGACATGGCCACAAGGTTTATTTTTGAGAATATTATTTCCTGATTCACGTGTCCAAGGAGCTTAACTAGTGATCAAGGTATCCATTTCATCAGTGATAAAATTTCCACCCTCACTCGAGAATTATTAATTCAACATCACAAGAGTAGTCCTTATCATCCTCAAGCCAATGGTACAGTAGATTCCTTCAATAAGATCTTGGAAAGAGTGTTAAATAAGGTGTGTTGTGGTAATCGGGATGAATGGGATAATGTTGGAGATATTACACACTCACCTAGAATTATTTTCATAAGTTTGATAGTCCAATGTTGAGAACGATTCCTTAGATCAGAATATTCTCTCTAGAGAGTATTCCTCTACAAAATAGGGTGTTCATTTTCAGTTCAGAGTCATTTATACTAGTGGAATTCACTCATGCATGGCAACCTCAATTTTATCACCAATAGTTGCATGTGTCTCTCTCACTTCCACACATGTGTCTCAGTTAATTGATGATTGCATGGATCAGTTAACTAGGACTAGGTGGCAGTTCACTCCAAATGTCTGTCAGTGAGTGTCTAGATATCTCTAGATCACTACTATGGCGCATTAGTTACTCATGTAGCCTATATCTATTGTAAATTATTCACTCTTTAAGTGTGGAATATGGTTAATGAGAATTCTTCCATTCTTTCTCTCCTTCTTCTTCTTTCTTAATTTCTCTCTGAAAATGTGTGTAGTATTTTCTAACTAGATCTATTATTTCCAGGTTAAACACATTTACATGGTATCAGAACCGACAGACTACTAAGAAAAATCTACACCAAATTATTTTTGCAGGTGCTGAAGATTGAAGAATGCAGAAAAGATGGATTATTATCTGGAAATACTTCTCACACCTCATAACTATTTGGAGTGGAAGCCAAAAATTATGCTTCTTCTCAGATGGAGAGGTGTGTAGCAAATAACTATGGCAATGGAAGTAGAACTTGATTCCACCGATGAGAAAAATGACTTTCTCAATAAACAAGATATGGCCATAGGATGCATCCTCTAGTTTATTTCTCCTGAAATTCTCCATCAAGTATATGATGACTCACAAGAATCAACTCCAAATGAATTATGGACCAGATTGGAGGTTTTTTTTAGGAATAAAGAAGATTGTGAATATTTCATGCAAGAGTTTGAACAAATAGATCTAGAAGATAATTCATTAGAAGATCAAGCCTCTTATTATGAAGAGTCTTCTACAAAAGTATTTGCACAAATTTGTATTCCAATAATTGAAGATGATGTCTACTCCATTTCAGATTTGTTTTCTGAATTTCATGTGGAAGATATATGGCATGCATATTAGGGGTCACATGCAGACACTTTTCCATGTGCAATGCATGCATCTAAGGAGACAAAAATGGAGTCGTGCACATTAGAATCAATTATGATAGTTTATAAGCAAAATTTTCAGAAAATAAATTGTATATTTAAATTCCTCTCAGGAAAATGTTCAATTTCAAAAACAAAATATTCTGAAACAGAGTCCGGGAAGTGAAGTTATGATCATTTTAAAATCAACAAAATTTCAACGTTTTTCCAGAAATGGCCACACGGTTTTCAAAGTTTCATGCAAACTTTTTTTGGATCTTCTTCATTACAAGAAGAGAAAGTGGATATGTATGGACATCTCAATGGCGCATCTACTTCATCAGATCCGTGCAGACACATCTACGTCGTCAACAAAATAATCAATGAGCACAAACTTGCACAGTTGTGATGTCTTCTTGAAGTGAAGGACAGGGTTGCTTAGCAATTGTTTTTTTATTCCTTCTCATTTTTTTTATGCATTGTAATTTGACCGGGGGGGTTCCCATGAGGGTTTCCCTCTTTCCTCATTTTTCCAGTGTCTCATTCTTATATACATTGTACAATGGGTACCTAACATGGCCTTGGTTTTCATGACCCATTCATCATGTACACCCTAGTAGTGTTCAGGGGTGTCTTGGAGATATTACACACTTACCTAGAATTATTTTCCTAAGTTTGATAGTCCAATGTTGAGAATGATTCATTATATGAGAATATTCTCTCTAGATAATATTACTCTACAAAATAGGGCATTCATCTTCAGTTCAGATTCAGTTACACTCAGTTAGAATAGTCCAAGTCACTCATGCATGGAAACCTCAGTTTTATCACCAACAGTTTCATGTGTCTCTCTCACTTCCACGCATGTGTCTCAGTTAATTGATGATTGCATGGATCCATTAACTAGGACTAGGTGGAAGTTCACTCCAAATGTCTGGCAGTGAGTGTCTAGATCTCACTAGATCACTACTATGGTGCATTAGTTACTCATGCAACCTATATCTATTGTAAATTATTCACTCTTTGAGTGTGGAATACGGTTAATGAGAATTCTTCCATTATTTCTCTCCTTCTTATTTCTTAATTTCTCTTTGCAAATGTGTGTAGTATTTTCTAGCTAGATTTATTTTGTGTAGGTTCAACATATTTACATATAAGAGAGTCCCAATTGTTCTTTGAGCCTATAGAACTACTATGAAGAAGCTATATAAGTATAATCCTTTTCAAATAATGTATGGGAGAGAAGCAGTGGTCCCAACTGAGTTCATCACTCCAAGTTTATACATTGCTCAAATTAATCACATAAAAAATGATGAATCAGTTGCAGAAAGAATTGTGAAATTGATCGAGGTTGAGGAAGCCATATTTTTAGCAGATTTCCATCAGACTATGAAGAAGGATAGACAAAAATATTATCATGATAGTGAAATGAAGATGAAGACTTTTACACAAGGTGTTCAAGTTCTATTATATGACAATAAGTATCAAAAGCATCTAAGAAAGTTACAAATGCATTGGCTTGGACCCTTTATAGTTGTGGAAATTTGGGAATTAGGAGTTATTAGACGAGTGCAACTAGATGGTATTCTTCATCCAAGATGGGTGAATGGTGAACACCTAAAGCCCTACATTTATGCACATTGAGAAAAGATTTGTAGCACTCCTGTCACAGGGAGTGAATAAAGTAGGTAAGGTTTCTACTTTGTTTTGTTGTTTTCCTTTTCTTCAATAAAATAATGACATGTCCAACTCTCACTCCCCCTAGAGTCTAGTTGTTATTGTCAATTTGTTTAGCTAGGATCACACCTTTATGTTCGGGTCGGGGTGGGCGGGGGGTCTACGTTGAGTCTTCTATGCATTTAGTAGTTTCTGAGGTTGAAGTTTGTGTCATGTCATTGTCATATTGTTCGTTAATTGTTATTAGTACATTTTTTTCATTGTCCTGTCATTGTCAGTCTGAGTCAATTATGTTTGAAGGTTCATTGATCTTTTTTCAGTTAATCGTCGGAATGTTAGTTATTTTCTTCAGTATCATGTCCTTTCAAAGTTGTGTTGATATTTGTGCCCTTTATTACCCAAATCACTGATTAGATTTTGTCATGTTTTTGGCCATGTTTGTTATTAATGCCTAGTTATTTACGCAGATTTACCCTTCATGGAAAACTAATGGTCATTCAGTTCCATTTCATTGAGATTGTCTATAATATTGTAATTTCCCATTGTTCAAGATACTCTATTCTATTTTCTTGTCTACATACTCAACCCTAGATCCCACTGAGAGTTCTTTGAACTTGCACTCGTGCCCTCGTCCCCCAATTGTGTTTGTATATCTGCACAGGTTTCCAACCATGGGTCATGTTGGAACTACTCATGGGGGAATTTCAAAGGTTGTCATTCCAGTAGTATTCATTGATTCATGAGTTGAGGTTATAGGAGATATACAAAGAAAATTTGAGAAAACTCAACTACTTGACATTGGTTTTCAGATGCAGCATTGTTTCCCCAAATGGCAATTGTTTCCCCAAAAGGCAGTTGATACATACATGGATTATACAAACCTATTGTCTAGAGAGTTAGAATGGAAGTGGAAACATTCATATATGCCACTTCATGAATCAAATCTAATGAATTTGTGCGATGTTCCAGTGTTTTTAACTACCAGAGAAGTTGCAAGGTACACCAAATTCCTTATCAATCGAGTGCACATTGGTACTTTGTGGATGGATAAAGAATATCATATACATGTTGAGGATATTCACTAGTTGACGAGTCTATTTATGGATGGGAAATATGTATCCTAAGGCTTTGAAGGCTCATGGAAGCATGGCTAAAAGAAAGGAGATATAAACCTATATGATATGTACTGTACTAGACGTGGAGGTCACAAAGCACATATCGAGCCCATCAACGATGAGAAAATCCATTGTGTCCACTATCTCATGAAAAATAACTCCAAGGTGAATGCACTCAGGATGTTATCTTTGCCATTGAGTTCTGTAAACAGAGAGCACCATTAAATTGGTGTAAATATTTTCTAACAGAGATGTTGCAAGCATGTGTTGGCATGCATGAGTTGGGTGATTATTTCATATATGGTTATCTATTGGTTTCATTTACAATGTGGAAGTGGAAGATTCCACATGATTGTGAACTATCATAAACTCCTGACCATTGAATCGCCAAGATGTTTGACCCTTGGCAGGATACAAGTGATAGTGTGAATGCCACATTCAATAATATTGCCTTCTTGCATTGGTATAATGATCTCATCAATGCAACCCAGTGAATGAAGATCCCACAAGAGCTACTAAATTGGAAAACCAACACAATCTGGTTTGGATTGAATGGAGATCATACTTTTGTGAGGACCCTAGGTGCTGCTCCAAAACTATTTTACACTGCTTAGTTGCCATTTTATCTAGAAGAGGAAAGTCTAGGCAAAGAGGTTTGTTCATGGCCTAGAGTAATGTGGGAGAAGAAGAAATTGGGTATATCATATAATATGTCTGCAATATCACAATGGGCATCCCCAGCGCACAAAGATGATTTGGGTTTGATCACGACAACAACAAAGAGGCAACACACACCACCGAACTCAAAGGAGGACGAGGAAGAAGAGACCCTTCTAAAGTCCGTCTCAGAGTTGTCACCATTTTCGTATATTCCTGACACTACTCTTTTCATAGGTAAGGAGTTTCGATAAGTTCTACGGTCTTATTTTTATGTTCCATTGAAGAAACCTCGCACTAGTTCACCATTTCCCTCCACTAGTCTCCCCATTATCACTGATTTTATCCCCCTCACTTCACTTCCACTGTAGTCCTCAGTTTTGAAACCCGTCATCTCCACTATTCTCATTATTAACATTCTAGATGACCCCATAGTCCATACAGATCCCACCCCCATCACTGAGGAACTTACTCCACAACCATTGTCACATGCTCACATAGATACATAAATTCCTGATCATGAGTCTACTAAACCATCCACCATCATTATAAGTAGTACAACCACCATACTACTTCCTTCATCAAATATTCATCCCGGTAGTATCCTAAATCCCAAGCCACAAAAATATGTTGAGGAAATATCTCACTCTACCCATGATCCCCTTAAATACCCCTAGATACTCATGAAGAAACCAACTCTTCTCACAACACTAGTTCCATCTGGGATCGAGTTGAGTCACTCATCCAAGACCCTTAGTACTATTGTGAGATCCTGCAACTATGTCTCGAACAAACAGAGGTTGTTCCTTTACTTCATGTTGATGTGCAAGAGAGCCTCGCTCACAATTTTCAAGCATCCTCCATAGGTCCAGAAGGTGCATATACCCATAAATTTTTAGAGAGGTTCATTGCAAGTGGTCAACCACTTGCTTCAAGACTATCTACAAATCAGCCCGTCTAGAATGAAAACTTTGTGGCTTGGCCCATAGGAAAACTGCTGAATATTTTCATAGCTACGACTACACAGATAGAGAAACAGATTGTTTCTACCGAGTAGTATAATGAAAAACTAACACAGCATACCCAACACTTGCGAAATGAGCTCGAGACGGTATCATAGGATAGGGAATAGGAATACTCCATGTGCACTCAAGTGCAATCAAAGTTAGTTGTTATCTCTAGAAAATTTGTCAAATTTTGGCCTAAGATCTGACAGGTTGACTGTGAGCTACTAGAATATATTACCCCATTTGAGCCAACACAAGAGGTTCAAATTATTCTTGATGCTTGGCCAAAGTTGGCTACAAAAAATGACAATATTTAACAAGAAATGGACGCAATTAAACTGAAGGAAAAGAAGCAGCAATAGGATATGATGGAAAAGAATACCTAGGAAGTGGAAAAAGAGAATCTCATTTGGTATTCCCTTCATGACCGAGAAAGAGAATGTAGCAAGAATCAAGATGTTCACAATGGTCAATGATTGGGTCAGTTTGTTGGAACAAAGAAGTAATTTGATCGAAGAGTAGAGATCCCAACTTAAGTAGATGAATGTAGAATCCCATTCTGTCACCGATCCTATTGAGAAGCAGGCGAAGTTTTCAAAAATCCAAGCAATATATGAACAACTTGATGTAATGTATGAAGCTTCTTAATGCATACCTCCAACCCTCTATCGGCCCTTGGGTCAAGGTCCACTACAGGATCGTTCAATTTCCCCTTGAGCTGAAAAGGCTCTTTCGATTCCCTGCTGGAATCTTCGTTTATCGATCCACAGGTCCTTTCGGAAACACCCCTATGCGAACAACACTAGACACGAGCTCCACCTTCTCCGAGCGACCACAATGCTATGACCAAAGCCTATTCCCAAAGGTGCTTTTCACAACTCGCAATCTCACGAGTTCACGAGTCGAAACCCCTGACTCTTCTTTCCCAATCTCGCGATACCCGAGATCATGAAATGGGTATGGCTCCCTTCTGTCAGTGCTCTCTGCGTGTGACTGCTGGCTAGGCTAAGCACTAGCTCCCATCACGACTTCGCGACTTCAAAAGTTGAAGGGTTGAGTCTCTGTGCTCTTCCCGTGTGAACCTCCGAGACTCAAGAAGTCAACGAAGTGTTGACTCCTTTCCTCCTGGAGATGCGTATCCACCTGTCAACCACGCAGGCCCCACCTTATGGTTCTTCCATGTGTCTTCCGTGCGCAGCTTCAACACTTCACAACTTCACTTCCCAAAACCTTGCCTTCTTTATATCCCAACGCCCAAAGTGTCGATATCTCGAACTCCTCATTACTCCCTATCGCAACTCGCGACTTCGGGACTTTAGGGACAAAAGTCTCGACTCTCCAACTGTCGAAACCCGAAATGTTAATCTGTCAAAACGGTTGACGACGTCCTTTCCCTGTACTTATATCACGTCACGTGATTTCAGGAATCCTGGAACAGATGTCTCGAGGTCCTATCCTCTGAAATGCCGAAATGGTGAATTCTGACTTGTTATTAATGTTGGCCCCACAATAGAACTTCTTTCCTTGAAGGGACTTTGCACTTCAAAATTTCGCGAATCCTGGTGCAAAGTTTTCAACCCTTCAAATCGTGAATCCCTGAAGTGAGAATTCACAAGTGATCTAATGAGTCTTGTTGACTTGGATCCTACGGTCCAATCTCTCCTGAGCTTGCACTTGAAGAATACTTGCCAAAACTTTCCTAATCCTCTGCAAGATCTGACAGCTCTTGGGACTTCGCGAATTCTCCACAGAGAATTTCGACCGTCCAACACCTCCTTGAGGACTCCTGTGAAATGGAACAGGTATTCTTTCATGAAACTTGTCCACCTGCAAAGAACGTCACTGGGTCTTCTTCCAACACTTCAAGGCACTAGCCCTCTTGAGCTTCTCTTCGACAACTTCAAAGACTCTATCCCTCCTGAGCTTTCTCCACAACTCGAGTCTTCAAGAAGACTCTTGCATGCACTCCTTGTGGAAACCCTTCAATACTTCCAAGTATTGAATTCTTCGACTCTGCGCACTTCCATGCGATAGCAGTCTTTCAACAATTCCCTCAGGATGCAACCCCTGAGACTCTACTCGGCCTGCACACACTTTGCACGGCTCCTGTACTCAACTTGCACTTCTATGAGAATGAGAACAATGTTATCCCTCCTGAGATTTCAGAGATTGAAACTCTGAACCCGTCAATGCACTCCTTGTGGACGATTTCACTGCACTCCTTGCAGGAAAACTCTTGCTCAGACAGAGAAACTATTGAAACTCATTCCTTACTCTCTCAGACTTCGAATGCTTAACATGAAATCATACATACATGGCATAAAAGAAAATGTATAACAAAAAGAGTAAAATAATCATGAGAATAACATTCAATCATGCATACACAGAAAGTATTTAAACACCATGATTCTGAATCAAAGCTTCATATATTAATCTCAGAACTTCTGTACATGGGTTCTTCTACACAAATATCTGCTTCTTCTTCTCTATGCTCTATGCTCTTCTCATAATAATGTTACAACTATACAATGAGGGTGTCTATAGTCAGTTTTCCCTCCGCTCCTAAAACTGTCTAATCTGCAATTCAAAGCTACCTACTTACATTTATTTTACATAAATGCCTCTACCTACTTCAGACGACAGCGGATCGCTCAAGGTCTGATTACAATCTACAACTATGCCTCCTCTTAATTATTTCATTTAATATATGCACATTGATTTCAAAACACTTTTACAACGTGCTGAAATGTGTTGGTGCTTGTCCCAACTGTCTTCCGCCTCCGCGTGCTTGCTACTTGCGATGCTCCTACATCATACTCCCTCGCTTGAAAATTTTCATGGACTCCTGTCCATGAGCTCTTTCACAGTATGTCTATGCTTCTGGATTTTGGCTTCATTTTCCCAGTTCGTGTCTTCAACTGGATGTCCCTTCCACTTGATCAAGTATTCAAAATATTCCTTTTGCCTGGTCCTTTTACTAATTCTTTTGTCTAGTATCCTTTCCATCTGTGGTTTCTCTGCAACTGGCATCTGTTTAGCCCACTAAACCTCTAGTTGTTCACTACCTGCTTCTTCTTCTTCAGCCTTATAAGGGTACAAATCTGAGATGTTGAATATCAGAGAAATTCCAATCCCCTCGGGTAAATTCGATCTCATAAGAAGTTGTCCCAAATTTCCTTATGATCTTGCACGATCCAATTTTCTTCATTTTCAATTTATTATATATCCCCCTTGGGAACCTTTCCTTTCTCAAGTGTGCAAGGATCAAATCACCAACTTCGAACTAAATTTCTCTCTTTCATTGGTATGCTCTTCTCTTATACTCTTGGCTCGAGTTTTGTAATCGCTCCTTAACTTGGTTATGAAGCTCCTTCATCGCTTCTGTGAAATCCTCTGAACTAGCACTCCTAGTTGTGTTTTGTTCCGAATCCCTCAATTCAGAAACTCCTCTTGGCTACATGCCATAAAAAATTTGAAATGCACTATGCCCTGTGCTTCTGTTGATTGAATCATTATATGCAAATTCGGCTTGTGGTAGAATATTGTCCCACTGACTGTGATGTTCACTCACCAAACTCCTCAGCAAGTCTCCCAAACTTTTGTTCACAACTTCTGTCTATCCATCCGTCTGAGGATGATAAGCTGAACTGAATGACAATTTTGTTCCCAAATTTTTCCATAAGGTTCTCTAGAAGTGTCCCACAAACTTGGTGTCTCAATCCGAAACTATGCTCCTTGGAAAGCCATGAAGTCGAATAACTTCTTTGAAAAACAGATTCGCAATGTGAGTTGCGTCACTAGTTTTCTGACATGGTATAAAGTGTGCCATCTTAGAAAATGGGTCCACCACTACAAAGATCGAGTCAAACCCTCTTTGTGTTCTCGGTAGCCCCAATATGAAGTCCATGCTTACTGAATTCCACGGCCTCTCAGGTATGGGTAACGGTTGAAATAAGCCTGCATTCTGCCTCTTTCCTTTTGAATGATGATAAATTCTACATCTGTCCACGAATCTTTTGATGTCTTCTCTCATTCCTAGCCAAAAATATGACTCATTTAACTTTGAGAACGTCTTGTCATGACTGAAATGTCCGACCAATCCTCCACTGTGTTTCTCCTTCAGCAGATTCTCCCTCATGGAGCATTTTGGAATACAAATTTGATTACCCTTAAACAATAATCCTTCCTAGATCATTTATTCTGTCCATTGACTTTTGTCCCTGAGAATTGGATTCTTAGCTACTTCATACACTTCCTTGAAGTCTATATCATCTCTTTACATGTTCTTGAGATCATCAAAACCCAAAGTTTTGACTCTGAACTCCTGCAAAATTAAACACTTCCTGCTCAAAGCATCAACAACTTTGTTAGCAGTTCCAGAAATATGTTTAATTACAAAAGTAAAATTCTGCATGTATTCAACCCATTTAACATGGTTTTGATTCAACTTCTCCTGTTGAGTCACAAATTGAAAAGCATGATTGTCATTGTATAAGATAAACTCCTTAGGGATTAAGTAATGTCTCCATTTCTTCAATGCCTGAATAATAGCATAGAACTCCTTGTCATACGTGGAGTATTTCACTTTCGCTTCATTCAGCTTCTCGTTGAAGTATGCTATCGGCCTATCTTCTTGGCTCAAGACTGCCCCTATTGCAAATCCACTTGCGTCACATTTTACTTGAAATGTCTTTTTGAAATTAGACAACACCAGAATTGGTTGTTCCGTGATTTTCCTTTTCAACAAATTGAAGCTTTTCTCAACCTCTTCTGTCCAGTGAAAAGATTTATGTCTTTTCCTCACCATGTCCATGATTGGTGCACTAATTCCACTGAAATTCCTAATGAACTTTCTGTAGAAACTAGCCAATCCGTGAAAATTTCAAACTTCAAAGATATTCTTTGGCGATGGCCAATTCTTAATCACCTCCAATTTATCTGGATCCATCCTCAACTTATCTACAGAAATAACAAACCCCAAATAAATGAGCTTTGTCTTCATGAATGAGGATTTCTTCATATTTATCAGCAACTTCTCTTGTTGTAGACTCCGCATCACTGTGGCCAAATGTTTCAGATGCTTTGCCTTTGTTTTACTCAAAATCAGTATGTCATCAAGATTCACAATGACAAATTTTCCAATGAAATCCTTCAGGACTTCATTCATCAATCTCATAAAGGTACTTGGCGCATTTGTTAATCTAAATGGCATAACAATCCATTCATACAACCCTTCATTTGTCTTGAATGTTGTCTTCCATTCATTTCCTTCTCTCATACGAATCTGATGATATCCACTTTTCAAATCAATCTTCGAAAAAAAATTTGCTCCACTCAACAAATCCATCAAATCATCCATTCTTGGCAATGGAAATCTATACCTGATGGTAATCTTGTTAATTGCCCTTGATTCTGTGCACATCCTCTAGCCTCCATCTTTCTTNTTAAATCCTGGACTTGTCTCTTGACCTCTTCATTCTCCTACGGCGTTAGTCTGTACGCTGCTTTGTTTGGTAAAATATCTCCATGTATGAGATCAATGTGATGACTTATACTTCTGATTGGTGGCAATGAACGAGGTAGTTTGTCCACTACTATGTCAGCAAATTCTTCCAGTAAATTTTGGATTTCCTCTACTAAATCATCCTCTCTTGTGCTGGTCAAAACAATTCTAGGTTTCCTAACCATGATGAATTGTGGATCTTCCTTCTTCTTAACCTCCTTAAGAAGTTCTTTCCCACTCATGAGAAGTACAGTGTTGCTTACTTCAGGTTTCACCTCTTTGTCCTTAATTGACAACAACATGTGAGTTCTACCATTCTTCTCTATGGTGTATGTGTTCTTTCTCCCATCATGGACCACATTCCTGTCATATTGCCACAATCTACCCAACAATATATTACAAACATCCATTGGAATGACATCACATAATATCATATCGCTATATACTCCTATTTTAAATTCAACTAAACATTGTTTAGTGACATTACCTGATGTCCTTTTTGTAGCCATGAAACTCTGTATGGACTTGGATGCTCAATAGTGTCCAGCTCCAGCTTTTCCAAGAAAAGTGTTGTTATCAGCATACTGTCCTCTCTGTTCAGTATACTGCCCCCTCTGTGAGCTTCCACCTCTCTCAATTTGAGGTTGAGGTTTCTTCCACTCTTCCTTAAGCTTTTGATTCCTATCTTGGACAACTGTTTTGCCTTTGGGCTAACTTCTGCCTCAACCTCTCTGACTTTAATTTCGGCTCAGCTTCTCTTCAGCCTTTAGAGCCATATAATAAGCATATTCCACCGTTCGAATGGTCATCATGCTCATCTCATCTTGAATGTCATATCTCAGACCATTCATATTCCTGGAAACCTTTTCATCATCACTTTTTCGATGACCTGCCCTAATGTTCAGCTTGTAAAACTCTTCAGTGTACTCCTTCACTGACATCAGCTTCTGTCTCAAATTCTGCATTCTCCAAAATAGAGTGATTTGATAATCCCTGGGTATGAATTTCTCCTTCATCTTCGCAACCATTCTATCCCAACTCTTGATCTTCTGCTTTCCTTTGCAGCGTTTGTCAGCTTGTAGTTCATCCCACCACAATGCAACATGTCCTTTAAGTCTTGTGACAATGTGTTTGACATTCTTGTCTTCCTTGACATCTTCATAGTCAAAATACGTGTCCAAAGCTCTAATCCAGTCTAGAATCTCTTCAACATCTAGGTTTCCCTCATATAATGGAATGTCCATTTTTTCCCTAGCACTCTTTCTTGCAACAACCTTAATCAGGCGTTCATTTGCTGCATCTTCTACCGCAACTTCTTCTCCTTCATGTCCAGCCTCATTTTCACTTTCAGATTCACTGACATCTCCATCACCGGCTATGCGCCTCTGTTTTATTTCCATGTCCACGAGTCTGGCATGTATATTATGCATCTCTCTTTCCATGGATGGATTTGGCACCTGCCTACCCCTTTCTTCTAGCATCTCCCTCTCCTCTGGCTTATCGGGTGTTTGCCTGTCTCTTCTTCTCAGCGGCATGGTGAATCTTTCTTTTCCCTTCTATAGAAATTAAAGAAATATTTCGGTGCTCTAATACCACTTGATGCAGACCTCCAACCCTCTATCGGCCCTTGGGTCAAGGTCCGCTACAGGATCGTTCAATTTCCCCTTGATCTGAAAAGTCTCTTTTGATTCCTTGTTGGAATCTTTGTTTATCGATCCATAGGTCCTTTCGGCAACTCCCCTGTGCGAAAAACACTAGGTGCAAGCTCGACCTTATCCGAGAGACCACAATGTTATGACCATAGCCTATTCCCAAAGGTACTTGTCGCAACTCGCAATCTCGCGAGTTCACGAGTCGAAACCCCTGACTCTTCTTTCCCAATCTTGTGATACCCGAGATCATGAAATGGGTATAGCTCCCTTCTGTTAGTGCTCTCTGTGCGTGACCGCCGGCTAGGCTAAGCGCTAGCTCCCATTGCAACTTTTTGACTTCACAAGTTGAAGGGTTGAATCTCCGTGCTCTTCCCGTGTGAACCTCCGAGACTCAAGAAGTCAACGGAGTGTTGACTCCTTTCCTCCTAGCGACGCATATCCATATGTCAACCACGTGGGCCCCACCTTGTGGTTTTGCCACGTGTCTTCTGTGCCCAACTTCGGCACTTCGCAACTTCGCTTCCCAAAATGTTGCCTCCTTTGTATCCCGACGCCCGAAGTGTCGAGATCTCGAACTCCTCGTTACTCCCTATCGCAACTCGTGACTTCAGAACTTTTGGGACAAAAGTCTCGACTCTCCAACTACCAAAACAAAAAATGTCGATCCGTCTAAATGGTTGACGATGTCCTTTCCCCGTACTTATATCACATCTCGTGATCTCGGGAATCCCAGAATAGATGTCTCGAGCTCCTATCCTCTAAAATATCGAAATGGCGAATTCTGACTTGTTATTAATGCTGGCCCCACAACAGACTTCTCGCCCTATTGGGACTTCACACTTCGCAATTTCGTGAATCCTGGTGCAAAGTTTTCGACCCTTCAACTCGCGAATCCCCGAAGTGAGAATTCACGAGTGATCCAACGACTCCTGTCGACTTGGATCCTATGGTCCAATCTCTCCTAAGCTTGCACTTGAAGAATACTTGTCGTAACTTCCCTGCTCCTCTGGAATATCTGACGGCTCTTGGGACTTCACGAATTCTCCACGGAGAATTCAAACCGTCCAATTCCTCCTTGAGAACTCCTGTGAAATGGAATAGGTATTCTTTCACGAAACTTGTCCACCTGCAAACAACGTCACTGCATCTTCTTCCAACACTTCAAGGAACTAGCCCTCTTGAGCTTCTCTTCGACAACTTCGAAGAATCTATCCCTCTTGAGCTTTCTCCAT
The DNA here is from genome assembly GCA_032191745.1 of Picea mariana. Taxonomy (NCBI): domain Eukaryota; kingdom Viridiplantae; phylum Streptophyta; class Pinopsida; order Pinales; family Pinaceae; genus Picea; species Picea mariana. The sequence goes on from JASDQU010011343.1 coordinate 229,198, forward strand.
AACTCGAGTCTTCAATAAGACTCCTGCACGCACTCCTTGCGGGAACCCTTCAATACTTCCAAGTATTGAATTCTTTGACTCTGCACACTTCCATGCGACAACTGTCTTTCAACAATTCCCTCAGGCTGCAACCCCTGAGACTCTACTCGGTATGCACACACTTTGCACGGCTCCTATACTCAACTTGCACTTCTGCGAGAATGAGAACAATGTTATCCCTCCTGAGATTTCAGATATTGAAACTCTAAACCTGTCAACGCACTCCTTGCGACGATTTCACTGCACTCCTTGCAGGAAAACTCTTGCTCAAACAGAGACACTATTGAAACTCATTCCTTACTCTCTCGGACTTCGAATGATTAACATGAAATCATACATACATGGCATAAAATAAAATGTATAATAGAAAGAGTAAAACAATCATGAGCATAACATTCAATCATGCATACACAAAAAGTATTTGAACACCATGAGTCTGAATCAAAGCTTCATATATTAATCTCAGAACTTTTGTACATGGGTTCTTCTACACATATCTCTTCTTCTTCTTCTCTATGCTCTATGCTCTTCTCATAGTAATGTTACAACTATACAATAAGGGTGTCTATAGTCGGTTTTCCCTCCGCTCCTAAAACTATCTAATCTGCAATTCAAAGCTACCTACTTACATTTATTTTACATAAATGCCTCTACCTACTTCAGACGAGAGCAGATCGCTCAAGGTCTGATTACAATCTGCAAGTATACCTCCTCTTAATTATTTAATTTAATATCCACACATTGATTTCAAAAAACTTTTACAACGTGCCGAAATGCGTTGGCGCTTGTCCCAGCTGTCTTTCGCCTCCGCGTGCTTGCTACTTGTGATTCTCCTCCATCATTTCTCAAGCAGCCAAGAAAGAAATCAGGGATTTAAGACCTGCATTCCAAGATACATATGTCCATATGCATCAACTAGACTCAGTTGCAGATATAGAATAGAATGCATTGTGTTCCACTGAGCCCAAGCAGACAAATGTTTCCATGACACAAGAATTTTTTGTGGGAGATTCAATTTTAGTAAGGAGGTGGTAGGATCGCATCAAGCATTATGATAGCTTCCACCAGTAAATAGTGAAGGTTGTTCCAGAGTTGGGCCCTTTGTTTGAAGGAGGCCCTATTAAGGAAGCGGAAGGTTGACTCGGGGCTAGTCAATGGTTGCAAAATTTTGGAATAATATAGGTGGTAGTTGGCTTGATTTCATATGAGAACAAAATAAAATCAAAATTCCATATGTTATTGTAATTGTCTGCAAACACCAAAGTTAAGTTAGAAAACAAGTAAAGTTCAGTTAGAAAACAAGCTTTGGTGGCTTATTCATTGGTATGTGTTGGAAATCATCACATCTAGTGCCTCCAAAGATCTGGTGTTGGTGACCTGTCAACGATTCAATTTGCAACAACACTTTCAATTACCTACCTCAAATCATAACCAATGTTTATAAAAAAGAAAGTTTTCTCAGATTCATCCAATCTATCCAATTGTTGCATGACCTATTCATATCCCTACAATTCATTTTCTAAACCCTCAATTCTTGAAGAGCGTTTTGTAGCAGCCATTTCACATAGGCATTGCCCTTGCTTTTCCCTGATAGCAACCTTCCTTGCAAGATATTGTTTTGATGGCTCCTCCTTTGGAAGCAATGGAACCCATGGTAGTTGCCAATGTCTAGTTTTCTCTTCAGCCTCCTTTGAACCTTTCTGAAAAAATAATCCAACTCCCAACGGTAATTTAGTGTTATAAAGCAATAGCTTGTTTTCAGTTCCTCAACCTTATCCCAAGTAACTATGCCAACATGACGAGGATATTGGAGTGAAAGTAGTAATTTCATGGAGTCATTTATGTGCATAACACATAACCTAATCAACAGATAGTGGTGGTGCAGTTGGTACTCTATTTGGGCATCATGCAGAACCTCAAGGCTTGATTATCATCTGATTTGAGTAGCACTATAGGGTGGTGTCCAAAGCCTGTGTTTATGGTAAGAAGAATGTGCAGTCAAAAGGTAAAACCCAATAGATAATGAGCCATGAAGTGCCCATGTGCACATTAAAAGGAAAAGCAAAGAGAGAATGTTTTTTCCATCTCCCTCGATCATCTCAATAATTTTGAATTGATAAGGAATTATCTTCATAAATATGTTTGTAGAATCTTGAATGTCTTCTCAAAAATTTTTAGGAGGAACCCTCAAATCTAACTCCACAGTCACAGCTTGCACCTTCCTTTAAGTTGAATACATTACTCAAAAGGCAGAGCAAAGAGAGAGCTCAATCTTCCTACCTCCAATGCAATCTACCTCATGAGATTGTGTTTTAACACATAAAGTGATGGTTCAATCCGACAATTTTGAATTTTGAACAGTCGCTTCCCTATCTCGTTTTTTTCAGAGAAGTTTTGCTACACTTTGGAAAAATCCTTTAATCCCACACCCTACAACCTAATACAATGATTTTGGCTTCAAGTCTCCAAAATTTGGATTTGACAATGATTTTTGCATGAAGTCTCTAGATTTGGATTTAGTGAGTTCGATATCGTGAGCTTTTCAATGCTAATATGGTTGAGAGGTTTGTAAGTTTTTACTTAGTTTCTTTGAGTAAAAAAAAAATAGTGATAATGTTGTGGATTTTATCACCCATTGCCACCACCATCTCACTTATATATATTGCAAAGAAAATTCCCACATGTGAAGGAACATTTGATAGAGGACTCTGGCTCATCCTGGTGAAAAGCTACATGTACACTCATATTTCCAGGAAGAGAGCATCGAGGAAGTGCATCAAGAGCCTTTTGCACTTGGTGAAAAGCTACATGTACACTCAGATTTCGAGGAAGAGAGAACTGAGGAAGTGCATCAAGAGAATTTTGCACATCATTATTTAGATGAATGTATACTTTATTCCTCAACATACTTTAAAAAACATTCAAATATAAAACACTTTAGGCCATTTACAAGAAAGAACAAATTATAAGGGTTGATGTATTTTGAAGTCTGTTCTAGTTCAAGAGGGTTCACTTATTAGTCTGTGAGGGTTCACTTATTAGTCTGTGAGGGTTCACTTATTAGTCTGTGGTTTAGGGGCTATTTGTAATCGATTTTTTTGTTTTGTAATTAGTTGGCACGAAGACCAATGAATTTAAGTTGTTTTAATCCAAATTCTTGGAGGTTTATACAATCTAAGTTAGAAATTCATAGAATTTTAACCTAACTTTTCAATTCGACCACTTATTTGGCCTCTTCTTGAGGCATAGACGGACAAAATCTTAGCTTATCTTCACTTTAAAGGACACATTTGTATACTATTTTATACAAATTAAGTAATACTAGGCACGAGCCTAGCATTACTCCTTAACATTAAATGTTTTCTCAATCCATAGTCCATATCCCATGTTGATCTCCTACTGCCACCTGGACCACCATGCCAACGTGTTGGTTCTTTGTCCCATAGAAAAGCACCTCTGTCCCTTTCTTCAAGCCGGCCTCTCTTCCTCTGATACCTATATTTCTTCTATCCATGTAGACTCTATACATGCATTTCCTTTGATCTCGCAGACTCATGTACATGAAAGATGGAGGTTAGCAGGAATCAAATGTTTGGTGGATCAATTACATGCATTTCCTTTGATCCCGTAGACTCTTGTACATGCAAGATGGAGGTTATCATGAATCAAATGTTTGGTGGCTCAATTAAAAATTCCTATACATTCATTTCCTTTGATCCCTGTAGACTCTTATACCTATAGGATGGAGGTTAGCGAGTCTGTTATGTTCTTTCAAGGATGATTATGCCAATGGATCTAGGTTGATTCTGCTAATGGCATATTTTTTATCACATTGTTTTCCCTTTTCTCAATGACTAAATTATCACACTATTTTTCCTTTTCTCAATGACTAAGTTATCCCTAGGTTTGCAACAGTCATGGCTAGGGAAATAATCTTAGCACCCTCACTCTCCCCCTCTACTCTGAAAACAACCACCCTTGACCTCTTGGATTCCTGCTGCATCACCTGCTTCTGCTCGACCGCTCTCAAGAAATCGGGGCCATAAGACAAATGGGTGATGGCCATGTCATCTAGCAGAATGTTAAAATATTTGGTGCCACACAGTAGATCCTCCCTGACCAGTGTAGACACAGCTGGATTATTTCTCAAGAGCTAGTCCACGTTGAACTGAGTCACAATGACCTTCATGACCTCGTTTCATGGAAGGAAATACCCTCTCGTCTCAGTCGAGGCCGAGCCTCTAGAATATGTCATCGCCTGTGTTGTCGAGACTGATCTTGATAGTCCCCATGGATCACTTCTTGTTTCCTTGACTACAATCATGTCGCTCAGTTCCTCTCTCAGTGCATTTCCTCCATAATGGTGGATCCTCTAGTCACATCAACCAATCCCGAACAATCATCTCTCTTACAGGTGATGGTTCCTTATTTGTTGTAGATCATGGATCCTATTTCTAGTGCTCATGGTCTCCAATGGGTGTTTTTCCATGACCTTCTAACACACCGATGTTGTGGTAGAGGCTCCTTTCCATGCACACCTCTACGTCAACGCTCATCTAACAAAATCAATCTTGTTACAATGAACTCAACTCTTAACCTTTGATGGTGTCCTTCCTCTCTTAAAATGAGAGTCAATATCACCATCTTGAGGTCCTTGGTACCTGTGATGGTGCTGATAGAGTAGGGCTTTGTTCTGATCTTGAATACGTAGGGATTTTGAAGCCATGGAATGAGGAAACGGGTTCCTTTACCCATGATGGTGTCTAAGACACCTCTGAATCTATCGAAAAGGATTGGTATGTGCCCTCCATCCATGGTATACAATGACACATGTAGGAGGCTGACTCTCGTTCCAACGATGACGACTAAAGATACTATTATCGACACTACTCTTTGTATATACATCTTGTTCTCTTATTTTCAAACAATATTGAGGGGCAGGAGAGCCAACTTTGAGATGCAACGGATTGGGTTGCTTCCTTTCACCGGGTTGGTTTCCCAGTATTTAGTAATGAAAAAATATATTTATTTTTCAAAGTGGTTATTCCAGGTATGGATAGGAGAAATAGAAGAGGCATTCTCACCCCTAAACCCCAGGCAGGTATAGCCCAAGATTTAAAGACATGTTCCTACTAGCTACTGCACTTACCAAACCATCCCAGTAATCTCACAATCTATAACGAGAAATGGCTAAGCTGCTATGATCCACTCCTCCCTCGTATCTGGCATCATATCAATTCAAGGTTCGAATCCTCCCTCGTCTCTGCATCATATCCATTCTAGGTTCAAATATTTGTTATTTAGACTAGCCAGGTACCTAAAGAATACCCGTTCTCAATTTGAAATGCTACCTGTCAATGATTTGCATGAAAAGCACATAGGTGGTGCATGGAAGCCACAAGTAATGATGGTGAATGGAATCCAAGGCAAATGGTTTGAAAGGACATGGCAATACTTGAATTTTTTTAAATATTAAAACT
>JASDQU010011343.1:234882-245556 GCA_032191745.1 Picea mariana
GAGAGCAGATCGCTCAAGGTCTGATTACAATCTGCAAGTATTCCTCCTCTTAATTATTTAATTTAATATCCACGCATTGATTTCAAAACACTTTTACAACGTGTCGAAATGCGTTGGCGCTTGTCCCAGCTGTCTTTCGCCTCCGCATGCTTGCTACTTGTGATGCTCCTCCATCATTTCTCAAGCAGCCAAGAAAGAAATCAGGGATTTAAGACCTGCATTCCAAGATACATATGTCCATATGCATCAACTAGACTCAGTTGCAGATATAGAATAGAATGCATTGCGTTCCACTGAGCCCAAGCAGACAAATGTTGCCATGACACAAGAATTTTTTGTGGGAGATTCAATTTTAGTAAGGAGGTGGTAGGATCACATCAAGCATTATGACATCTTCCACCAGTAAATAGTGAAGGTTGTTCCAGAGTTGGGCCCTTTGTTTGAAGGAGGCCCTATTAAGGAAGCAGAAGGTTGACTCGCAGCTAGTCAATGGTTGCAAAATTTTGGAATATTATAGGTGGTAGTTGGCTTGATTTCATATGAGAAAAAAATAAAATCAAAATTCCATATGTTATTGTAATTGTCTGCAAACACCAAAGTTAAGTTAGAAAACAAGTAAAGTTCAGTTAGAAAACAAGCTTTGGTGGCTTGTTCATTGGTATGTGTTGGAAATCATCACATCTAGTGCCTCCAAAGATCTGGTGTTGGTGACCTGTCAATGATTCAATTTGCAACAACACTTTCAATTACCTACCTCAAATCATAACCAATGTTTATAAAAAATAATTTTTTCTCAGATTCATCCAAGCTATCCAATTGTTGCATGACCTATTCATATCCCTACAATTCATTTTCTAAACCCTCAATTCTTGAAGAGCGTTTTGTAGTAGCCATTTCACATAGGCATTGCCCTTGCTTTTCCCTGATAGCAACCTTCCTTGCAAGATCTTGTTTTGATGGCTCCTCCTTTGGAAGCAATGGAACCCATGGTAGTTGCCAATGTCTAGTTTTCTCTTCAGCCTCCTTTGAACCTTTCTGAAAAAATAATCCAACTCCCAACGGTAATTTAGTGTTATAAAGCAATAGCTTGTATTCAGTTCCTCAACCTTCTCCCAAGTAATTATGCCAACATGACGAGGATATTGGAGCCAAAGTAGTCATTTCATGGAGTCATTTATGTGCATAATACATAACCTAATCAACAGATAGTGGTGGTGCAGTTGGTACTCTATTTGGGCATCGTGCAGAACCTCAAGGCTTGATTATCATCTGATTTGAGTAGCACTGTAGGGTGGTGTCCAAAGCCTGTGTTTATGGTAAGAAGAATGTGCAGTCAAAAGGTAAAACCCAATAGATAATGAGCCATGAAGCGCCCATGTGCACATTAAAAGGAAAAGCAAAGAGAGAATGTTTTTTCCATCTCCCTCGATCATCTCAATAATTTTGAATAAAGAAGGAATTATCTTCATAAATATGTTTGTAGAATCTTGAATGGCTTCTCAAAATTTTTTAGGAGGAACCCTCAAATCTAACTCCACAGTCACAGCTTGCGCCTTCCTTTAAGCTGAATACATTAATCAAAAGGCAGAGCAAAGAGAGAGCTCAATCTTCCTACCTCCAATGCAATCTACCTCATGAGATTGTGTTTTAACACATAAAGTGATGGTTCAATCCAACAATTTTGGATTTTGAACAGTCGCTTCCCTATCTCATTTTTTTCAGAGCAGTTTTGCTACACTTTGGCAAAATCCTTTAATCCCATACCCTACAACCTAATACAATGATTTTGGCTTCAAGTCTCCAAAATTTGGATTTGACAATGATTTTTGCATGAAGTCTCTAGATTTGGATTTAGTGAGTTCGATATCATGAGCTTTGCAATGCTAATATGGTTGAGAGGTTTGTAAGTTTTTACTTAGTTTCTTTGAGTAAAAAAAAAATAGTGATAATGTTGTGGATTTTATCACCCATTGCCACCACCATCTCACTTATATATATTGCAAAGTAAATTCCCACATCTAAACGAACATTTGATAGAGGACTCTGGCTCATCTTGGTGAAAAGCTACATGTACACTCATATTTCTAGGAAGAGAGCACCGAGGAAGTGCATCAAGAGCCTTTTGCACTTGGTGAAAAGCTACATGTACACTCAGATTTCGAGGAAGAGAGCACTGAGGAAGTGCATCAAGAGCATTTTGCACATCATTATTTAGATGAATGTATACTTTATCCCTCAACATACTTTAAAAAACATTCAAATATAAAACACTTTAGGCCATTTACAAGAAAGAACAAATTATAAGGGTTGATGTATTTTGAAGTCTGTTCTAGTTCAAGAGGGTTCACTTATTAGTCTGTGAGGGTTCACTTATTAGTCTGTGGTTTAGGGGCTATTTGTAATCGATTTTTTTGTTTTGTAATTAGTTGGCATGAATACCAATGAATTTAAGTTGTTTTAACCCAAATTCTTGGAGGTTTATACAATCTAAGTTAGAAATTCATAGAATTTTAACCTAACTTTTCAATTCAACCACTTATTTGGCCTCTTCTTGAGGCATAGACGGACAAAATATTATCTTATATTCACTTTAAAGGACACATTTGTATACTATTTTTATACAAATTAAGTAATACTAGGCACGAGCCTAGCATTACTCCTTAACATTAAATGTTTGCTCAATCCATAGTCCATATCCCATGTTGATCTCCTTCTGCCACCTGGACCACCATGCCAACGTGTTGGTTCTTTGTCCCATAGAAAAGCACCTCTATCCCTTTCTTCAAGCCGGCCTCTCTTCCTCTGATACCTATATTTCCTCTATCCATGTAGACTCTATACATGCATTTCCTTTGATCTCGCAGGCTCATGTACATGAAAGATGGAGGTTAGCAGGAATCAAATGTTTGGTGGCTCAATTACATGCATTTCCTTTGATCCCGTAGACTCTTGTACATGCAAGATGGAGGTTAGTATGAATCAAATGTTTGGTGGCTCAATTAAAAATTCCTATACATTCATTTCCTTTGATCCCTACAGACTCTTATACCTGTAGGATGGAGGTTAGCGAGTCTGTTATGTTCTTTCAAGGATGATTATGCCAATGGATCTAGGTTGATTCTGCTAATGGCATATTTTTTATCACATTGTTTTCCCTTTTCTCAATGACTAAATTATCACACTGTTTTTCCTTTTCTCAATGACTAAGTTATCCCTAGGGTTGCAACAGTCGTGGCTAGGGAAATAATCTTAGCACCCTCACTCTCCCCCTCTACTCTAAAAACAACCACCCTCGACCTCTTGGCTTCTTGTTGCATCACCTGCTTCTGCTCGACCGCTCTCAAGAACTCAGGGCCATAAGACAAATGGGTGATGGCCATGTCGTCTAGCAGAATGTTAAAATATTTGGTGCCACACAGCAGATCCTCCCTGACCAGTGCAGACACAGCTGGATTATTTCTCAAGAGCTAGTCCACATTGAACTGTGTCACAATGACCTTCATGACCTCGTTTCATGGAAGGAAATACCCTCTCGTCTCAATCGAGGCTGAGGATCTAGAATATGTCATTTCCTGTGCTGTCGAGACTGATCTTGATAGTCCCCATGGATCACTTCTTGGTTCCTTGACTACAATCGTGTCGCTCAGTTCTTCTCTCAGTGCATTTCCTCCACAATGGTGGATCCTCTAGTCACATCAACCAATCCTAAACAATCATCTCTCTTACAGATGATGGTTCCTTATTTGTTGTAGATCATGGATCCTATTTCTATGCTCATGGTCTCCAATGGGTGTTTTTCCATGACCTTCTAACACATCGATGTTGTGGTAGAGGCTCCTTTCCATGCACACCTCTACGTCAACACTCATCTAACAAAATCAATCTTGTTACAATGAACTCGACTCTTAAACTTTGATGGTGTCCTTCCTCTCTTAAAATGAGAGTCAATATCACCATATTGAGGTCCTTGGTACCTGTGATGGTGCTGATAGAGCGGGGCTTTGTTCTAATCTTGAATACATAGGGATTTTGAAGCCATGGAATGAGGAAGTGGGTTCCTTTACCCACGATGGTGTCTAGGACACCTCTGAATCTATTGAAAAGGATTGGTATGTGCCCTCCATCCATGGTATACAATGATACATGTAGGAGGCTGACTCTCGTTCCAACGATGACGACTAAAGATACTATTCTCGACACTACTCTTTGTATATACATCTTGTTCTTTTATTTTCAAACAATCTTGAGGGGTGGGAGATCCAACTTTGAGATGCAACGGATTGGGTTGCTTCCTTTCACCGGGTTGGTTTCCCAGTATTTAGTAATGAAAAAATATATTTATTTTTGAAAGTGGTTATTCCAGGTATGGATAGGAGAAATAGAAGAGGCATGCTCACCCCTAAACCCCAGGCAGGTATAGCCCAAGATTTAAAGACATATTCCTGCTAGCTACTGCACTTACCAAACCATCCCAGTAATCTCACAATCCATAACGAGAAATGGCTAAGCTGCTATGATCCACTCCTCCCTCGTATCTGGCATCATATCAATTTAAGGTTCGAATCCTCCCTCGTCTCTGCATCATATCCATTCCAGGTTCAAATATTTGTTATTTAGGCTAGCCAGGTACCTAAAGAATACCCGTTCTCAATTTGAAATGCTACCTGTCAATGATTTGCATGAAAAGCACATAGGTGGTGCATGGAAGCCACAAGTAATGATGGTGAATGGAATCCAAGGCAAATGGTTTGAAAGGACATGGCAATACTTGAATTTTTTTAAATATTAAAAMTTTTTCATTTAATGTATCATTTAATATATGATTGTTTGTTATTTCCAAATATTTTTCTATCAAACACTATTGAAATTTGTATATATCCATATTTTTAAACCGCTAATTTTATTCAAATTGTATTTTTTATTGTAAACATAATTTCCAAAATGTCATTAGTTTATTTTTATAACTTATTATGTATGATTTCAGAGACTGATTGGACACTAGATACTTGATTAATTATACATCAATTATTACCAATATTAGAAGTTGGAGCATCATAGGGATTTGGAAATTGGAGCTCAAGGAAAGGAACATTTAGTGAACTCTTCAACCTTCCACCACTACATATGTTGAGTGTGATTCCAAAAGTGATTTTTCACAGTAGTCAATGCACATTTTCATGTTGTTGACATTTGGTAAATGGGTGGGTAGAGTGTAGATATATTCTTAAATTAAATTGAGTGGTACCATCATATATGATTTCATTCACATTTACTATTATAGTGTCTATGTCATGTTTGATCGCCTACAACTTTCATCCTTCAAGGCCATCTCTCTCTATCGTATTCCATTCTTCCATAGTTGAGCTCAAAGCACCCTGCATTTTAGAAGATTAACCAAAGAAATGGAATATGGAACTAAATGATGGCCTCTGCACTAGTATTTTGATTGCAATGGAGATGTGATTTTTGGTGCAGCAATCTAATGGTTCAGTTGGAACTTGATCAATAATAACTTTTTGTATGGGTGTTCTTAATTCGTCCGGAAGTTCAGTGTTCAATAAGGAAATAAATTAGATCTAACTCATCTTGTTTATTTATATGTTAGCTTGTGATTTCAACTTACAATGAACTTATGTCATATTTGTCACAATTATGCATTTATGTCATATTTGTCATAATTATCTATAAGAAAGTAAAATTAGTTTTAAATATAATAATATATACTCAAATGAAAAGAAGCTATAACATCCCCTTGAATGAATAGTCCAATACTAGTTATTTTTCTTTGGTATCTTCATTCATTTGTAGTAAAGTTTTAAAGTGGTAGTGTTAGAAATCAATGTTATCTATATGCTTATATCAACTTCAATATTTTGTGCAACACTATATTTTGCAATGAAACCTCAATGTTTTTTATATCTCAACGTGGATTATCTACGTATTAAACTTATTCGTTGATTCAGACAAATTGAATGGACCCAAGGACTATAAGGCTTGGAGTCGCCACATGCAAAACACATTAATTTATAATGAGATGTGGAAAGATGTATGTAGTGGTGATAAAGTTCTATTTAATCCTATTGATGTTATAAAATTGGCAAAATGGGAATTGAAAGATGAAAAGGAACTTGCACTTTTGAAATCTTTTGTAACTGGTGAAATGTTTGTACACATTGAAAATGCAACAAATGCCTAGAATGCATGGAAAACATTTAAGAAAATGTTTGACACTCCACTTGAATCAAAACAGGTTGATATTCATCAAAGCACCTTAAACAAAGATTGGTTGAAGGGGGRTATGTTTTGGAGTACATCTCTCATTTAAAAAATATCATATTGGAAATACTAAAATGTGTATTTAAGGATGTGGAAGAAAKCTTTATGACTTCAATATTTATTAATGGTTTTCCACCATCTTATAAAAAAATTGGAAACATTACAATGACTAGTAAATTGGAGAAWCAAAATTTTGATTCCCTTGGTGATTTGTTGGTCCAACATGACAAGACTTTTGCTAAAAAGAMGAACACATGGGAAKATMTTCTCTTTACCAACTCAAGAAAAGGATAAATCTCAAGAGGAAGAGCCACATACAATGAAAGTTTTAAAAGAATAGGAAGATTAAATCATCTAAGAAATCAAGAGTATCTTCATGGTCATGGTAGAATCCAAGGAAGAGTATGGTCATGGTTGTGGTAGAAGACAAGGAAGAGTATGGTCATGGTCATGGTTGTGGTAGAAGACAAGGAAGAGTATGGTCATGGCCATGGTAGAAGCCAAGGAAGAGGAAGAAATAATCAATATTTAGGAGATCTCAATATCCTCATAACAATAATAATCAATAGGGAAAAGGTGAAGATATGACTCAAGTAAAGTTCAAAATATGCCTTCACATTGGGGATGTGGTAGAACAATGTAGAAAACATAATGAAAATTTTCCCAAGAATAAGAAAACTTTCAATTCTAAGAAACATTCTTACTCTAATGCTTCAACTTTAGCTTAGTATGTAGATAATCAAGAAAATGATTTTGACTATGTGTTTACATCTAATTAAGAGATAGAATTTTCAAATCTAGTTGCCAACAATGAGTTGATGAGAAAGGATTATAAACATGATCAGATACTAGATACAATGGATACTCATTATATGTGCAAAAAAAAAGATTATTTTTGGACATATCAGGATATGGAACTTAATCCAATTTATTTAACAGATGACACAACCCATACTCCTCAAGGAAAAATCAATCCACTTCTCTCTTCTAGGAATTGGTAAAGTATTACTTTCCAATGTTTGGTATGATCCAATATTTAAAAAGAATTTGTTTTCCTTCGTCCTAATTAGAAAATAAAGTCATCAAATTATCATGGATGATGGCTTGATAAAAATCAATTCCGTCAAACATAATTTCAAAACAATAATGAAGGGTTATGAAGATGGGAAATTTTTTAGGCTACAAGGCATAGTCATTCCTTGCAAACATGTTTTTGTAGCATTAGTGGATTTATCCCCTAGCTACTTAATATTATGGAATTACAAATTTGGACATTTGAACTTTGAAAGACTAAGTAAACTTAAAACAAAAAATATGGTTAAATGGTTGCCTAATTTAGAAAAGGAAACTGTTAAGTGTGAAGCATGTATCATTAGCAAACAAAAGAGGGATCCTTTCCTCACAAGTACATGGTGAGAAAACATATGTTTGCAACTTATACATAGTGACATTTATGGTCCTACATAATATTATCTTGGTGGATCGAAATACTATGTTCTTTTCATTGATGATTTTACAAGGATGACTTCGGTATATTTTTTGAAGGATAAGTCAAAAGGATTTGAAAACTTCATAAATTTTCAATGTTTATTTGAAAATTCCACCAAAGAAAAAATTGCCACATTGAGAACATATAATGGGGCGTAATTAACTTCAAATGAATTCAATGATTAGTGCAAGAAAAATGGAATAAAAAGGTAGTTGACAAATTCTTATGCTCCACAATGGAATGGGGCCTTAGAAAGAATGAATATAAATCTAATGGGGATGGAAATATCTATGTTACAATTCAATGGGTTATTCACAAAATATTTGGCGTAAGTGATTCATACAATAGTCTATCTAAGGAATTGATCATCAACATCAGCCTTAGATGGAATCAGTCCATATGAATTTTGGTATGGTACTAAGACTTTAGTTAAGAATCTTCATTTTTTTGTCTCCTCTTGCTATGCCTTAGTTCCTAAAGAAGAGAGGACTAAGTTCGAAAATCAAAGTATGAAATACATGGTTAATGGATATTCAGATGAAAATAAAGGATATAAGTTACTATCTAGTGGGAAATTCTTTATCAATCGGGATGTTGTTTTTAATGAAACAAAAATTCAAACTATTGAAGAGAATGATAATCTCCTTTGTCACTTGGAGAAAAAGGTAACTCAAGATAAAACAATTTATCAAAGAAAACAAAATTGGATTGAAACAACATATAGCCCCAACATGAATGTTCAAGAGTTAGCTAAATCTTCTTTAAATGATTATTCTTCTTCAACATAGGATAGATCAAATGCAAAAACTTCATCATGGGAACAACATATTAGACTAAAATGGTTCACACAACTTCTCAAAGATGTTCACCCAAATGAACAAAGAAAAACATGAACTAGAAGTTCTACTACATGTCAATCTAATTTTTCCTTAATAACTCATGCTTCCACTAAACCAACCACTTTTGTGGAAGAAATTAAGCATAAAGAATGTCAACAACCACAGTGGATGAATACGATTCTCTCATTGCAAATAGAACATGGAAACTTGCTAATTATCCAACAGATGTTAAACCCATAAATTGCAAATGGGTTTACCAAATCAAGTATAAATAAAATGGTGAGGTGGATCAGTATAAAGAAAAACTTGTGGAGAATATATTTTATCATAAAGAAAGTATAGACTATGAAGAAACATTTTCACCAACAAGAAAGTGGAATACAAACAAAATGGTAATTAATTTGGATGCACAACATAGCTAGACACTTCACCAAATGGATGTTAAAAGTGTTTTTATTAATGGTGGCTTGAAAGAATAAGTCTATATGAATCAACCTTCAAGTTGTGAAGTTGAAGGACAAGGGAAAAAAGTTTGAAAATTAATCAAATATTTATATGGCTTGAAGCAAGGACCTAGAGAATGGTATGCCAAAATGGATGAATATCTTAAATGTGTTGGTTTTCATCATGGTGAGTATGATGATACTTTGTATGTCAGAATGCAAGGTCAAAACTTGAGATTCATTTTTCTATGTGTTGACGACTTACTCATTACATGGAATCATGAAGTTCACGTCAAGAAGGTGAAACAAGAACTTCAAAGAGGGTTCAAAATGACTGAGTTGGGGCCACTTCAATACTATCTTGGAGTGGAAGTTTCTCACCAATATCATCAAATATTCATTAGTCAAACCAAGCATGTAACATAATTGTTGAAGAATTTTTGCATGGAGGATTGTAAGCCCTCTCTTACTCCTATGGAGCAAAAATTAAAATTTTCAAAATTTGGAGGGAATTGGTTAACTATACTAGCTACAAATAGACGATTAGAAAACTCATTTACTTGACAATACTCATCCAAAAAAATTTATGCAGACAAAATTATTTACAGATAAAGTCACTAGAACACAACAAAAAGGGTCCTCAGGTACATTCAAAGTATAGAAAAAATTGGACTTCTCTATAAGAAGAATGACAACTTTACACGTGTTAGATATTTAGATGCATATTTTTCATATGATATTGATGGTACAACATCAACTTCAAGTTTTTTAATGACTATGGGTTCAATGGTAGTATCTTGGAGTTGTAAAAAGAAGGCTACAATGGAAAACTCTTCAGCAAAGGCATAATACATCTCAACTTGGGAAGTAGCATGTGAATTTGTCTAGCTAAGTAGAATTTTACAGGATCTTGGTGTTATTTAGAAAACACCAAATACTTTATTGATTGGCAGACAGTGAATAACAAAGATGGACAAGAATCCATTGTTTCATTCTAATACCAAGCATGTCAACACCAAGTATCATTTCATCAAATCACTCATCAACACCGACATCATCAAGCGAGAATGTTGTCCATACGAAGATCAAACTTCAGATATTTTCACCAAACCACTAGGTAAAATAAAATTCACTAAGTTTAAAGATGAAGTTTCCATTTGTAAAATTAAACTTTTAGATTAAAGGGGAGAATATTAGCCTAATAGTCCTAAATTTTGTTTCGATAGGCATTTTCCTATAATAATAATAATAAATATTATTCTACAAAATAGGTATTTCCTAATAGATAGATTGTCCTTGTCACATCCTTGTAATAGTGATTACCCTTGAGTTGTTGGTTAAGGACACATGGCATGTTGATATAAGGCTATAGAGGTTATATATACACTATGCTTCTCACCTATTATGTAATGATTTTTTATTGATTAATAAAATTGTGTGTCTAAGGACACTTGGTGAATATTGACAAAAAATATATTCCTTAGAGGATGTGTCATGATTGTAGAGATATAAACAAAATCACAATCAAGGATAAACTCCCTATTCCAAATATTGATGAGCCATTAGATGAGATTCATGGTGTGGTTTATTTCACAAATTTGAATCTTAAATCAGGATACCACCAAAT
>JASDQU010011343.1:251624-262414 GCA_032191745.1 Picea mariana
TATGTATGTGGGAAAATATTGTATTCTGAGAGAGGAGACTATGAGAGAAAGAAGAGGAAGTTACAACGGGTTTTGCTGTAGGTTGTATCCCTTCATTTGCTAGAAAATAATAAAGGAAGGACCTGGCAATTTCTCTGGTGGACGTAGCCCACACTGGGTGAACCACGTAAATCTGTGTCTCTCTTGTATTGTGTGTCTTCTGTGTTTTTTTTGTTTCTGCATTTGTTTTATTTTATTGCTATGCGATCCTGTTTTTCTAACATTTTGGGGAGGTTGGTGGCTCAAAATCAAAAGTTGGATATGATGAAAAACCAAGGTATAGTGAAGACCCGAAAAATGAGTTGATAAAAGAGCCTAAGAAAGAGAATCCAAGTTTTAGTGCCATCACTCCTTCACAACCTCTGGTTAAAATGGAAGTGAAAGTGGATATCAAACCTTATCAATGGGAGATTGATGTTTTTAAGTTGAACCATTGGTTTCAATAGTTAGAAGTACATTTCAGTGTCCATAACATAGATGAAGAGCATAAAATTTAATTTACTTGAATGGAACTAGAGGGCCATGAATTAAGCTAGTGGCAAAGACACATGGAGACACGCATGTTGGAGGGTGATCCACTATTAATTATGTGGGATGATTTTAAAACCCTCATCAAGTCCTATTTCTACCCTATTGGGACTGTAGAGGACCAATGGATCTATTGGCATCACTTAAGGAAGAGGAAACAACATAGTTTGCAAGAGTACACCATCAAATTTAGAAAGAAGGAGATCATGTTTGGTATCTCTCCCAATAACCTAGATGTACTCCTCAAGTATTTGGGTGGTATACACAGTCATTTTTTAAAGCAAGTGATTCTCTTCAAACTTGGGACCGTTGATGAGGAATGTGTACAAGCATATCATATGGAGAACATAGGCCATGAGAAAGGACAATCAAGTGATTATAAGAAAAATTACCATCAAGATGTTTCCAAGGGAGGGGGAGAAGAAGTGGAAAGGAAAAGACAAGAAGATGGTATCCACTGCACATCAATGTAGGGATTCAAAAAACCATTGCAATATTGATGGTCACAGTGAACACCAAAGAAAAGTGTTGGAAGCTACATCCAAATTTGAATCTGAAGAACCATTATAAGGATGCAAAGAGGAAGAACCTTATAGGAAAAGATTAAGGAAACTAGGTAGAGAGTGGCTCAAATGTGGATGAGAACATTGTCTACACTTCAGTGCATAATGAGGTGAATTTGAGTATCCTTCATCACAAGGAAGAGAAAGAGATGAAAAAACTCTTCCACATTAAGATCCAGGTCAAAAATACCAAGGTAGATGATCTATTCTATTTTGGTTCATTGTCTAATCTCATATAAAATGATCTGGTCAACAATCTTGGGTTAGAGAGTCATGATCATGTGAGCCCATATCCATTGGGATGGGTGATAAGGATGTAAAGGTCAAAGTAACTAAATAATGTAAGACAATTTTTTCTATAACTGAAGATTTTATTGATGAAGTGGAGTTAGATGTAGTACCCCTTGACGTGTGTGGTGTAGTGTTTGGAATCCCTTACATGTATATGATGGATGTGATATTCATGCAGAAATAAAACTAGTATCACTTGATCAAGGATGGGAAGTGTTTCATCATCAATGCACAAAAAGGAAAGTCAAATATCTCTCTAGTAAGTGCTAACCAAGCCAAAATGTTGATTACTTATAGTAAGAAGTATGTATTGTTTTTCTTAAGAGAGACTAAACCAAAGGAGGAATCAGTAAGAGTGAAGGCATCCTTGGAGGGATGTACTATTAAGAAAAAACAATAGTTGGAGGAGTTTTTATAGGAATATAGGCGAGTGTTACATGATCATAAAGGGATACTACCTAAGAGGAAATTTGAGCATGATATAAATTGTTTCCTAACTCCCCATTACCAAACATTCGGTTTTGTAGATAGTTTTATTTGGATGTAGATGAAGTGAAGAAACAGTTGCAGCAATTGCTAGAGTAGGGAGTAATTTTACCAATCACCTCAACTTGTGGGTCACCCATCATCATATTATCCAAGAATGATGGGACTTGGTGAATGAGTATCGACTACAAATATTTAAACAAGATCACATCAAGAATTGGTACCCTTTTCTCAAGATCGGTGAGTTGTTAAACCAGTTGTAGCGTGCCAATTACTTCACCAAGTTGGATCTCAAATTTGGATACCATAAAGTATCCATTAAAGAAGAAGACACTTGAAATATTGCCTTCAAGACAAGGAAAGTTTTGTATGAATGGTTGGTCATACCTTTTGGTTTATGTAATGCACTAGCTACATATATGTGATCGATGAATGATGTATTGCATCCATACTTAGATTCATTTGTAATTTAATGTATTTGGATGACATATTGGTTTATATATATACATGGGAAAATAACATCTCACATATTATTCATGTGCTAACAACTCTAAAAAGGCATTAACTACTAGATAACCTCAAGAAATGTGAGTTCACTCAACATTCATTGGTGTATTTGGGTACGTGATCAGTGGAGGGGAACTCAAGATAGATCCTGCAAATATGGAGACCATCATGAAGTGGCCAAATCATACTAATTTCATTGAATTTAGTATCTTTGTTTGGGAAGTGTAGTAACTATGTAATTTAATAACATCCTTTTAACTGGTAGCAATGGCACTCCACGCCATAACAACCAGTGGTAATAGTTTCTAATGGGGAAATAATCAATAGAAATATTTTGATGAGACTAAACGAAATATGACACAAGAACTACTTCTTGCATTGCCTAACTTGCATAAGCCTTTCAAAGTCGAGAAAAATGCAAGTGGGTATGTTATAGGACCAATTTTGATGCAAGGAGATAATTTAGTATGCTATCATTCTAAGATGTTTCATGGGGGAGTCATAAACTACCCTACCTATGATAAGGAAATCTATTCCCTAGTTCACGATATTAAGAAGTGGAATAACTATCTAAAGGGAAAGGAAACCATTGTCCACATTGATCACCAACCATTGAAGTATTTGCAAGCCCAAAGTAAGATTCAACAAACCAAACATTACAAGTGGATGGGATTTTTGCAACAATTTCAACTAGTCATCAAATATAAGAAGGGAAGCACTAATAATTTTTAAAACATGCTTTCAAGGCCACCCACACCCAATATTACATCTTTGGGAACTCGTATACACATGGATATTTTTATCCTTGATTCATACAAAGAGGCATACATAGAAGATGAGGACTTTAAAGAGGTGTTTTAGTAGAGACATGGACATATTCATATAGAATAAGGTGACAGTAAGGATGAATATCATCTTCATAATGGGTTTCTCTACAAGCTAGACAAGCTCTATGTCCCTAAATGTGAAAGATTGCATCTTATCAGAGAGGCTCACACCTACAAGGGTGTTGTACATTTTGGTGTTGGGAAAACAATTTCCAATTTAGAAAGGCATGTGTATTAGCCTAGAATGAAAAAAGATGTATCACAATATATTAAAGGATGAATTCTTTGTTGTACCAAAAATACAAGTAATAGAAAGAGAGGTTTGTACCATCCCTTACCTATACCCACTCGACCTTGGGAAATAATCTCCATGTATTTTGTGGGTGGTTTTCCAACAACCATAAAGGGACACGACTATCTATTTGTGGTAGTTGAAAGGTTCAGAAATATGTGCATTCTCATGCCTTTCAAAAATACCATCAAAGGACAATAAGAAGCTAACATGTTCTTTTAACATGTTTGGGTGCACTTTGGCGTACCAAGGAACATCATCTCATATAGGGATACCATATTTCTCGATGCCTTTTGGACTACACTTTGGGAGAATATGGATACTAAGTGGAAAATACCTACAACATTTCATCCATAGACAGATGGGTGTTATGGAGAAAATAACACCAATTGACTGACAAGATATCCATAGGATATACCTATTTATCTTAGACAGACTATGGGCTAGACTTCTAATGGTTTCCTCTAGATTCAAGCAAATTTGTTTCCTTTTAACAAAGAATGGTGATGAACATAAATTTCAACCAATGGTTGTCCTTACATGTCTATATGATGCATCTCTTGAGATACAACTCAAGTTCCTATTATCTACTTCCTACACACAGTGAGACAAATAACTATCGATCTACTATTATTCTACTGTTAGGAAATTCAAATCCACTGGATCTATCTTGATCTTTTCATCATGAGAGAAAATCTAAACATTTGTAAATGGAATATAAAAATTCATGAGGGGGAACCAATTATCTATTAATTAATAAGATATAAATACATAAATGCAATTACCTCGAGGTGTATATGCACTCCTCCTTTCCCCTCGCTTCTTTCTCCTCCTTAGCTTCTCAACCAAGCTAGGAAACTTGATTGCAACTGATGGAGATGGAGAAGAACCTCTAAATTTTAGCAGCATATATATGTAAATGATTCTTCCTTCTTATGATCAATATTGGTATTCTTTATATAGAATTTTTAAAGAGGCTTGGGATAGCTTATTTATCTTCTAGAGACCAATGGAGACTCAAATGTTGTGAGTTCCAAGGCTCATGCCACAAAGAACCAACTCATTCTGTTCTCATATTTGAAACTATGTAAATCTATAAGGTTTGAGAGGGTGTCGCTTCTTGTGAAATTGTGACAAGTGACATGTCATTGGTTGTCCCATATATGACTAGTGACACCCTTCAAAAACTAACTAAAACTTGATCAATAAAGTGTGTCTCAATTGTCATATTTTGTTCTGTTCCTCCTAAAAATGTAGGGTGGAAATTAAGGATATAATAGATGCCCCCTAATGTGTGAGGTAAGGAAACGAATGGATGGTTGAAACACATTACAATAAACTTTAAGGAAACATGAGGAGAGAGAAAATAGGTATGGAGGTCAAAGAGTACCTCCAATCAGACACCAATGGTAAAGACATGTATAGACCATACCCAAGGTAGACATACCTAGACTCTAAAGAGTATCAAAGCATGTCCACCAAAATAATACATTATGGATCCATGAAATATAATGAAAAAACATTGCCACGAAAGAATACATGGTGGATCCATGTCATCAATAATATCATAGCCATGAGAAAATACAATGTGGATCTATGCCACAACATATACATTAGGAAGACAACAAGAATTGAATAAAGTGTCACTAAATTCTTCAAAGTACTCATATATAAGTGATATACTCCATCATAACTTGGGAGGGGTGTTGTGAAGGAAGGATGTGACCCCAAACCCAAGTTCTTTGTCCCAAAACCCGATGGTACAATTCTATAGCATGTGAATAGATGAGTTGATGTTGAGCATGGTAGAAACCATCTAATTACGGGTCGTTGAAGTATATCATTAATATACGTGAGGGGATCCACCATTGATGAAAATGGACTCCAAGGTACCTAGTACAATCTAGTGAGTGTGAATAGAGGATCTAATGTTGAAAACCCATAGAATTAGTCAATCACGAGTAAATGATGTAAACCCAAAATCGATTATGAGGATTCCTGCCACTAAGGACTGCAAGCTCCAAGGTACTAGCTAGTTTCTAGATCCCTCTCCTAGATAATGTGCTAAAGTCGATAGGAAGAGATCCATCGAAGGAGGGACATAATGTATCCCCCATCATTCAACAAGAAAAATACATCGAGGAATGACGTGAAGAGATATAATTACCAGGTACAACTGACACAAAGATGGATGACTCGAAAAGTCAACAAAACAACAGAAGGTTGACTCGGGCTTAAAAATCCCTTGAACATATAGCACACCACAATGGTGACTTGGAAGAAAGAATCAAGAACTATATGAATATAGTGCAAAAATGCAAGAGGCATTGAAGAACTCTCCATGATGATTGGAAGAGTAATCATATGGAGTATCTGTGACTCATATTATTGGGATGGCTCCTAGGAAAGATAAAACCCAATTGGAAGACGATGACTCAATTAGGTGCCATCTTGAAGGGAGACTTGACCAACACTGCCATTTTGTGAATAAATCAATGGTAAAAAACCACACTCTTCTTTTTGATATTTTTGGTTTGTTGTATCCTTCATGGTATATTGAGTGAAAAATAAAGACTAAATTATGTTTGGGTGGTGAATTTTTCATTCAATTTTAACGAGGCTAAAAAGGAGCTAAAAGTAGACTTGAACAATTTATTTTTCATGTCTTTTTACAAGTACAAAAATGAGGTGAAAGTTTACTCGAACAATATATTTTTTGTGTCTTTTTATGAGTCCAAAAAAGAGTTAAAAGTAGACTCGAACAATGTCTTTCTCATGTATTTTTATGATTCCAAAAAAAGGTAAAATTTTACTTGAATTGTGTCTTTTTTGTGTATTTTTACAAGTCCGAAAAGGAATTAAAAGTGTACTCAAAAGTGCATTTTTCATGGTTTAATGAGCACGAAAAAGGGATAAAAGATAGCTTGTATGGAGAGAATGAGTGGTTGAAAAACATGATTCTATGTTCCAAGCACATGGAACCGACTTAAGAAACCATGAATGCAAATGGGTATTGGCAAGTGAGGTCCACTCTTAACAATGGTTCTCTCCATGGGTAGGTGGATACAAAATAGAGGTCAAATAATGAAAGAAGAGGATGGTCAATGGGTTACTATAATAGAGGTAAGAAAAATCTAGAAAAAACAATAGTGCAATGGTGGAGTGCATGATGTAAGCAGTAAATGCATAAGAGATCGTAAAGAAATATAAAAATTGGGAACCCCCTCGAGATATGGCCAGAATATAGATGAAGGGAGGAGAATGAGTCTCAATGTCCAGTCATGGTGGGACCATAGGAGGGCTCCAGGGACTAAAAAATATCACATCATGGTCATTGGATATAAATATGAGTGCCAAATAGGGTGCCCAAAGAGGGTAAGAACTATCATTCAAGTTATGACGTGCAAAAATGGAGTGTCCAATGTCACACCCTAATGGGATTGAACCTAAGTCATTGTGATAGAAAAATGGGAGGTTAATAATGCAAATAATGGATGCAGGGAAAAACATGTCCCTATATGCCAATTTGGGAATACATACCTCAAGTTTAGTGGAAGTCTCCATTTCTATAAATATAWAAAAAATCCTCRTAATCCTATCAACACATGTAAACTAGATTCCAAGGTCAAAAAACATATGAAATCATAAAAAAGGAAAATATTTTTGGAATTTTTGGATATGAAATATGTAAAATAAAAACACTCACACMACACACCTATGTATAAGGTGCTATGCATTTTGATGGTTAATGAAAATTAGATCCATTGCTAAGATCCAACCAAGGATCCTTTCCATCACCAATGAACTCATGGGATAAAGTTGACATCATATGACACACCATGCTTGAGCCACACCACATAGGAATTCATTTTCATGGCCAAAGATACTCATCATGAGTGGTTTCATGAGATATGAGATCTACTTGATAGGGTACATCAAGACATGAAGGAGGTATGAAATGTAAATATTCATAGAAAGGGAGAAAAGAGTATTTGAACATCCCCGCACCAACACTCATGTAGGACTTCTAGGAATCACCAACAAAGGGCATGTAGATCATGCATTGGATCCAAGGTTTGGGGTACAAAATGAAATTTGATCGATTATCACTATTTTCTCTTGATGAGGGAAGTGTGATACCCTAAAGATAGATGAAACAATTACAATCATGTCATAGAACCAACTATGCTTAAGTAAAAAATTGTACTCAAGAGGTGTGTCGCCTACCTCCACAACAACAGAGATAGTCTTACCACCTAACTTGATGGGAAACGTAGTGATAATCCCATGGGGATAGAACATATGTTTGTCTAAGGATTTCAACATGGTCACATATGTACTGCGTTTATGAGATCCAAGGTCTTTCCAACATGAGATAGACATAATTCAAGTCAAGGATCATTTGTCAATCACAGTGTGAAGGAGATTTGTCCCCATCATTCTCGCTTTGATATGGAAAGAGATTTGATGGGAAATCTAATGATGAACCTAACTGGGATCAAAGGAAATCAAGATAGAATCTAAGGGATAAACCTCACCTATGTAATATAACAAGGCTTTCCATTGCACTAGGAAGCTCTACAAGACTTTGAGTGCAGACATGGAACATGGTGCCTGGGCCTAGTATTCCACAGTATTGTAGTTGTGGGTGACAAATTTATTCATATTTTGTGTCATTCGTCGAAGAACAATATTTGGGGGGGAAATCAATATGTCAAACTATGGCTTCTCAATCTCAAGAGGTCCACTAGGTTGGGAAGAAGATGTTATCTCTTTCATAGTAGGAGTAGGCTTGGAATTTTTGTATTTATTTTCTTGAGTTTGAAGGTAGACTATCTAGTCACACATGAAAATTGTAGCATTCAAGGATGAACCCTCATTTTGAGGGGTAACTACCATACCCCCTTGTAGAGGGGCCAAATTTGTTGCAACGATGTCCTAAGGTTGAGCGGGGGAAGGATCAATTAAGACAACAAACTTCATTGGGGCCTTTTGTTGTGCCAAATACCGATGGATCTCATCCTTCCTAGGACACTAGTGAGTAGGTTTTTCCTCCCCACAAATCATGAAAGGGAATCGACTCTTATTTTTCTCTTTCATTCCCCCTCCTTGAGTGTTTTGGGTGGGAGTGGTCTCTGGCTTAACATTAGAACTTGTTTTTTTGTTTTTAGTTTTCCCTCTAGATTGTTGAGGATTCTTCAATTATGTGGATTGCACTGGATTCACCTCAGAGGTCTAAGTGGGGACCGTATTATTTTAAGAAATAGGAATACTAGCCGACAAGTGTGACAATATAGACATGTGACTCATCTGGTGAGATAATTGGCCTATAGAGGCATGGGAATCAAAACCAACTAAGCCATCAACATGGGGTCCTGTGTTTGGTTTTCTTGGATTTTATATGGCCAAGGATCATGTGGGATAATGTCATACAAGGTACTTGACTGAGAATATATGATATCTAAGTGTTGGTCACCCAATATGGCTTGCTCTTTGGTAATCACTATGTCCTTGGAAATGGGTGGTAAGAGAAATTTCATAAACCTCTCCATCATGAGCTTGTCAGTAATTGAGTCCTAATAATCCTACATCTTCGCCTGCACTCATGGATATGATCAGAAATGTGGGTGGAGGTATCATGTCACATAGATGTCAATAGCTTTGTTTCTATCTCATATTGGATAGGAAATTGGTAATGTGTTAGAAATTCCATCGCCAAGTCATTAAATATATTGAAGGAAGTCCCATTTAGTTCAATGTACCATTTGATGACACTTCTGGTCAAGGATCTGTGGAAAAGACATAACCTTATACTATCATCCATTAGAGATTTGGATGATCACCACAAATGATATATCATTATGTGTGTGGAGGGGTCTTCTCCCATATTTCCATCAAATTTTGGCATGTATGAAGGGAGCTTAGTATGTATCATTGGCCATAAAAGGTAATGGGAAATGGAGTCATTTTTCAGACACGACAAATCAGGAAAGTATAACATTTCAAGGAAAGGAAATGGTGTATGAGAAAATGAATATTGGGATGAATATGAAGTTTCATAAGTTCCAGATGAACCTTGATGTCCCCCTATGTGTGTGTTGTCAGAGGGACATGGTCTTACAAAAGGGTGAGTGCTCCCAGGTATGGAGGCACTCCCAGGAGCATGGTTTCTCCTAGGATTAGACATGCCCCCAAGGGGATTTCCCTCAGGGGTAGGTGTAGACCCTAAAGAAAAGGTATTACCAAAGCTAGTCCCAGGGAAGAAACCCCTAGGACCGGATGTATAGATAAAGGGATAGCCACCCCATTGTGAAAAGTTTCCCCCAAGGAAAGGTGTGGTAAGACATGAGAAACTAAATCCTCCTGGCACATTAATTATCCCAAAACTGACTAGTAATAGTCCCAAAACCACTAGGAATATTCCATCCAAATGGAAAACCAACACTCCACAACATCGGGTTTCTCATAGAAATGGAGGAGGTGGAAGGAATTCCACTCCCCATGCTAAAACCAAGACTTGTTCCCCCATTGGAAGGAGATGCAGGCATGGGAATCAAAACTAATAGGATGGGCATGGTAATGCTAGGTATAATAGTGGATAGAAAAGAGCACATGGCCAGTATCACCCAAATAGAGGGACCTGTAGAAAGGGGCATATATGGTGTAGTTCCAATGGCACTCAAAAGTGGAAAGTGGACATCGCGGGGATTCCCCTAGTCATGATCATGGATGGACTTGATGGATTTGGATGAAACACTTGGGCTTAACATGGTGAAAGGCTTGTTGAACAAAGAAAAAGTTTTTCTAAAAAGTTCCCTTAACTAGACAAGTATAGGTGTGTATGGATTATTCAGAGGGTTAAAGTTGGGTGGAGGACTTTCATCAACCACTTCCACTTCAATCATACCAATATCCTCAAACCAAATATGGAACTCTTGTTGGATCATGTTGTCATTGATGCCAATGGTTTGATTGATTGATGTCATTGATTGATGTCAAGTGATTGATTGATGTCAAAGGATTGATTGATTGATGATTGATGTAATATAATATGTATTGTCCTTGATGAGAATGCACAGATGAAGACGGATCAATGAGTTGTCATTGATATATGATGAAGATGGATCGATGTGGTTCCATTGGTATATGATGCATTGTTGGAAAAATGTATAGATGACTCATTATTGTCTTATCATGATTGATAAGGTGTACAAATGGATGAACTCCAAAGTGGTCCCCTTATGGTGAAAGCCCTCC
>JASDQU010011344.1:0-31181 GCA_032191745.1 Picea mariana
GCCTTTCTACCTTTAAACAGAGGGGGGGGGGGTCCGGAATCCCATGTGCAGCTTCCTGACGACCATGATCGTAGCGCCTAAATCAAGGACGCTCGTGTAGCCCCGCCCCTCTCAGCTGCCCTGTGCTTAACCAGTGTGGGCCCTCCTCCTGTCATTTCATTCTTCCTTCCGCCTTTCCCTTGATGCCGTGTGTCATCCATTCACCTCTCCTCTTTGGTTCGCGTGGCTCTCCTTTCTTCCCACCATCCGCTCATTTCCTACCACGCGTCCCGTTCCTTTCCACATCAGTTTCTCACCCGAAGGCGAGTTCGTTTCTCTCGTCTTCTCCCCATCTACCTGGGTGTCTTCCGCCATGGATCATCCTCTGTCACCCCTCTCTGTCATCACTCTCACTTCTCGCCACTCCTTCCACACGCTCCCCGATGCCATCACTCCTACCATACATCATGTCCTCCGCGCTGGCCCTCATGTCCATCCCTCAATCTATTCGGTTGTTCTAGGTGGCAGCGCGAGAAGTCTTCCCTATCCCGAGATGCTGAGTTGGCTTGGCCGTTCTCAACCCCAAGAAGCAGTTATTGAGGCGGTTGAGGGTGGTTAGACATCGTCTCCGCCATAATGGGGACGTCCTGCAATGAATTAAAAGCACATCAATTCACCGATGTAACTGTCAGAAGATCTATCGCATCTGCCACAAGTTGCACGATTATTCAAAGATTGTGGCTGCAGGGTGTCAGAAGCCATGCAGACGCAAAGCCTTCAATGCAGTTTCTTGGTTTCGCTGCTGCTGTTGTTTTGAGTATATGTAGGCATTTTTGCCAGTTTTGTATCTATCAATGGTAGAGCTAAGCTCCCGACTGTAAAGTTTCAGCGACATTCTGGTTTCCTGGTCATGCCTCTGTGTTTGAGACTTCTTGGTTTATAACAAACAATTATCCTTTCTTCCATCTTTGTTTCATCTCATGCCGGAGTGTTCACAGTGAATGATTCACGTGGATTGTTGCAGTTATGTTATGATAAAGGATTTGTCATGGCATTTATGTACTCTCTGGTTCTTCGTGTTTGAATGTAAAAGGGTTTTGCGTTTGAATACATTCTTCTCCAGTCTGTGACGAACCTGATGTTTATTATAGACCTCTGCATCCTTCTTGTATAAGTCTAGTTTCAAAGTTGATATCGTGCTGTTTTGAGTTTTTCTCCATTTGATCACCCTTAAAACAAATCATGACATTAAAACTGATGGGCGTTAGGCTCTGCTCCTGCTAGCAATCCAGGGGTGACTTCCGGCTCCAACACAACCCTATCCCGTTCCTACCAATGAAAAAAGAACCATTTGTTGGTCACTTACATCCTAGACTGTCTGAGTTTATTGAACCAGGGTTCATGTCTGTCGGGTTTCCAAAAAATCCTCTAAAACTATCGACCCTCCTGGTCAACCAAAAGGCAAAACAATGCACAGGATGTGCTGCACAGTCTCACCTGAGATAGCTTTAATGGGTGGCTATAAGAATCATGTGTTTATAGCCTAGGATTGAGTGTGAGATAAGGGAGATGAATATTGAACCATTATTATAACTGTAATTGCAATATACTGTCATTTGCGACTACGTAGGAATATAACAACTCATTCATTAAGAATAACAATAGCTATTGAAAAGATGATAAATGTAAACATACATTCATCACACAACACTGATGTTACTGTGGTTCACCCCCTCCTGGGATACGTCCACAAAGATTTGGCTCTTGGATCTTTTATTTTGGTATATCCGCAACTACAGCGCCACACACTTTACAGCCCTCCACATTTGGGTAAGATCTATATGAGGCAGACTAGATCGTACCAGGCTCCCTAGCCTAGGATCTAACCCTCAAGATCTACCCTCCCTCAGTTTCCCTCTCGCTTAGCATCTTAAGCTCAACAACTTATACAAAATAGGTCATACAACAAAAATCCTTACATATCGCATCAACTCATATGTAACTACTATATCAACAATAATCCGAACCATACAAAAACCAACCCTCTATTATACCTATGTATCGCTATTTATATGCTTCTGGCTCCTTAGCCGTTTACAATGCATTACCAAAACCCCAACCCTAATGTCGTTAGGTTTTCCTCCCATGCGAGCGTGTTGTTCTTCCTTCTAGCTCTTGCCTTCCTTGCATGCGCGTGTGCTGTGCTTCCTTCTAGTTGTCACTTTCCCCATGCATTCTTTCTTTCCCCAAAAACACGTTGCTTTTTTTCTTTGGCCTTTGGCCTGCCTCCAACAATGAGGAAGTTTCAATACCTTCAGTTGATGAGTTTTCACCTGAGTACTTAGATTACTTACAGGAAGATATCATCCTGGATAGAAGGACAGGGAATTCACGTAGGGGTGATGTTGACTATATTCGAGTAGGCTTAAAGGGCACATATCTAAGCAAGGAAAAGTGGATAGAGAAGGACAAAGTGAGGGGACTCTTCCCTCACTTACCAATTGATTAATGAAATCTTTTGGTCATCCAAAAAGCTCTTAGTGGGAAGGTGTTATCCAAAAAGGATCCAGAGAAGGTTAAGAACAACTCAGAACATGCAGAGGCAACTCAAAATGCTTAGAATAGCTTCAATAGACAACAAAAAGGAAAAAATTCAAAGTTCCCAAAACTCAGTGAAAATGGCATGATCTCGAAAAGCGCATCGCAAGATTTCTAATGACGCAAATGGCTCGTCAAACAGAGTTACGGATCAAAAGTTATAAGCGATCAAAGTTCAAGTCAAAGTTGGTCAAAAGTAAAAAAGTCAAGGTAACACGTGGCACCACTGCAAGGGAGACACATGGCACGTCCATACATCTGATTTGGCATGGGATGACGTGGAAATATTGATTGCAGACACGTGGGAAAATCAGGTTGTGATGAGTGTCAGTTTCATGGGAAAATGTTATGTTGCCACATGGCCTAGTCATGGGTTGCCACGTGGCACCCCTCCAATGGTTGGCATGTAGAAAAATTTATATGACTCCACCAGAGTTGAACCCTTGAAATCCTCTAGCACAAAGGCCTCACATATCCACGCTAACCAACATACCACTATTTGTTGCTTGTTAGTAATATGGCACACATATTATTTAAAGTTAATAAAGTTTTATATGGCGGAAGGAAAGGGCTAGGCCTTCGACCCAACCCTTGGTTCCATGTTAATCCATGCGATCTTATGTATAGACAGCCGGATATTCCAAACCACCCACTATATATAGCCATTTCGCTGTTTTAACTAACTGCCCGCCATTTTAGCAGAGCCCGCCATAATTCGTTGTAACAAGGAGATAAAAAGGGGAGTCCATGGGATTCGATCCCGAGATCTCCACCTAACCACACTCTAAAATTAGCCTCCCTAACCACTCTGCCAACCATTACACTTATTGCATAGCCACCTATTTTTTTTGTATAAAAAGAGGCCTCCACCAGTGCATTCGGGACAAAAGAAGAGCACGAGAGGCAGACCAAGCACGTTCATATGGTACGAATTTGGGCACAATTTTTGAGTTTTCTCAGTCATTTATTACAGAGGTAGTGGTACAGTAACCGAGGTAGAGGTGTCTCTTGGGCCTGAAAGTGTCAGACTCAGATCGAGGTGTGGAGACAGTCATTTTGAGGTAAAATGACGCCACAAACGCATTGGTGGTGTTAGTTTTCTGATCTGAGCAAAAATTCTGTAGCTCAACTCTAGAATGAGGTATACTTATGTATTTTTCCCAGTTCTTTTGTGGAGGTAATAAAAATACCTACCCATTTGAGATCAGAACTCGGAGACATAGTCGACCAGGGAAAAAATCTGTTATCAAGTTATTTGTGTTCATATTTCATGCTTATGTCTCTTTCCTTTTGAGCTTTTATTTCTTTATGGTGTACTTTAGTTTATGCTCATTTTATGCAATTCTTTAATAAGTCACCTGGCGAAAAGATCCCGGATTAGTTATCATCCATGTTTCCTTCTGGCCCTAACCCTATTTGGGTTTCTTCTATTTCTTTCTCCTTCGAGAGAGGTTATCCTCCACGTCCTCTTCTCCTAGTCATCACAGGCTGGCATAATCACCAGCTCTGATACCACTGTAATACCCCCAATGGTTATTGAACTAGAATATTATCAGGTTTGTATCTGATTATGATTCTGGGCCAATTAGTTTGTTGTCATGCACCTTTAAAATTTGATTGGCAACTTTAAATAAATAGTTCACATGTATTATGATTCTAGGCATTTAATCAAACATTTCACATGCATCCAATTACACAGTAAATAAAGAGATAATCATGGCATATTTATTATGGATGGAAACAAAAAAGTGGGCATCAATACAATCCTTAATTGGATGGGATGAAAACAACAATGGCACACGAGATCTAATGGCTGCAATGATAGTTGTAGAACCCATAACACACACAATCTAATGGTTGTAATGACACTTGTATTATCTACTAACACACACAATAAACATAATAGAACCTGGGAATGATGCCAAGATATAGTGCAGACTATTGCAAGGCTTTTCTAGCCTCATGATCTCACCTCCAAACCCTTCTACCCAACAAATGAGGTATTTGGCCTTCCTCAGAATAGATGGATCCTCTACAAAACTATCCTGCCAAGATAATTAATCCCTTTTTATGCAACATGACTTCTCTCAGCCACACAATCTACCAATGAAATAGACTCAGACTCCTCAAAATATACCAGTGGCTCCTCTAGTCCCCTCAGACCTGCAGATAGGAGAAAATTGCCCAACGACTTCCCTAGCTGTAACAAGCCACCTCCAACACCTCAGTCTACTCCTATACCACACACGAACCACCAAATATCTGTTGGGACTGTAATTGACATCCCAATCAACCTAGACGACCTTCTCTAGTTGTCAAGACCCTCTCTAAAAATCCTCAAAAACAGTAGGAGACAAATTGGTCCACCAAACAAACTACTACCTTCCACAATTCATTGCACCAATAGACAATAGGCAGGTCAAAAGATAAATCTCTATTGAAGACCCTAGATAGATCTTCCCTTCTAGCTAGGGTAGATATTTCACTTCCAAAACTGGGCTAGCAATGGAAGGGCTTTTCTAAACCCTAGAGAAACAATGTCTCCAAGAGCACCATGCAAGAGATCAATCAAATCATAATCATAAAGAGAAATTCCACCCCTCCTTTTACTCTCTCTCTGAGCCTTCTAGATATTTCCTTTTTTTGACCAAATCAAATCCTTTACTTATTTCTCTTTTAATTATTAATTAAACATTAAAAACAATTTTTTAATGCTTAAGTGATTAATAATTTTTATTTAATGTCACTTTATAATAATTTCCCACTCAAGTGACACTAAATTAATCTCATGACTCCCTTTCCCCACTGACTATGGCTACAGGAGTCGTATAGGATACTAAGTCATCTTTAATTGTGATCAAAAGGAGGGGTATAGTACAATGAAGTTGACAAGGAACATTTACTTGTGTCAATATTTTGGTACTAGTAGGATGCCCATCTCCCATGTATGACCATCTCCCATGTATGGCCAATGATTTAAGTAATTTGGATGGATTTTTTTATTAATTTATAATTGCAGTTTATAACCCATCCAAACAATAAATGAAGAGGACTTTTAATCATGAGTGCACACACCATGTCCATAATTGAATTTCTAAGACAAAAAGGTTCAATTTGATAAAAAAATACATTTACAACCCGAGGTTGATTTGGAGCCTAAATTTTATCCACCATTAGAAACAAAAGATTAGTTAGCTATCTCAACCCAAGTGTTCCAAGTTTTTCATTATCTTACCCATAGTTACACTCGGCAAATCAATTCCTATCCAATTATGCATACGTTACCTGAACATAGAAGGGCTCAGAGAATCTCAACTCAAACCAAAGAAGAAGCTCACATAGGGAACTTTGCATATTTGTTCTCTCATGTTATTGACAAAACCCCAGAACCCTTGAATCAAATATCCCCTACTACTACTCATACTTCAGAATATCTTGAAGACTTTGATTATGAAACTAGACATATAGCTCTCATGTTATAGAATCTCATTTTACTAGGCAATATGACTGCAAATCAACCAAATCAACTTGCTTGGTTAGTTACTGATACCTTTGATATACTAAGTCCTGTTTACGATTTATCCAAAAATGAAAATAGAGTGTTTCCAAGGCTTCTTTTGGACAAATTAGGGCCTTCCAAATATCACATTGACAATTTTTTTTGAGTTATTCAATTACTTAATGTGATAGACAAAGATTTGGTATGCCTCTTATTTCCTTGTACTTATGAGAATAAATCATCTGCTTGGGATTATAACTTACTAGTTGGATCTATCAAAAGTTGGGAAAATTTCAAAATTGCATTTATAACTAAGTTTGGTAATATCTTGATGGTTAACTTGAGTGGTTGAGTGTTGTGAATTACAAGCAAGATATCATGGGGCAAGTCCCCAGGTTGGCTACCTCTATAAATATTGTGGGCCTCACTTGATGTCCCTGTTAGGTTAGGTTTCCAAAATCGAAATAGAGTGGGTTACCCTAGGTACCATCCTTGTAATGAGGGGAAGTGCCTAATGGGTTTCATAGAACATGAATTTCATCAAGAAAAAATCTAAGTTTAGTGATGAAAGAACTCTTGTTGCTCTATTCCTACATTTTTCAAGAACGAATATAAGATCGAAGGAAAGAATAAATTTTTTTGACAAGATCTTCACCACTCTATTGAATAGAATTCTAATAGCTTCAATGCAAACCAAGGATATATTGATAGAGTTTTATTCTGCTGCTATCCCAATATCTATCCATGTTTATCAGGAGATAATGTAAGGAAAAATTGGAAACACTATGCTTGAAGAAGCTTTCAAAGTGGAAAATAAAATGGTAAGTTTGAAGGGAAATATGGGCAACATTGCTTTTGAAGAAGCTTGTAAAGTGGGAAAGGAAATGGTAAGTTTGTGAAACATAATATGCTCAAATCCATTTGACTTCATGAAAAAACAACAAAAAGAGCTACACGGAAACAATTCCCTACCTTCAACGAGTTCTAACAAATGTGAAGGTGGCACTTACATGAGGGTAGGAATGAGGTAACTAATACTTACCTTTGCCTCT
The DNA here is from genome assembly GCA_032191745.1 of Picea mariana. NCBI lineage: Eukaryota > Viridiplantae > Streptophyta > Pinopsida > Pinales > Pinaceae > Picea > Picea mariana. The sequence goes on from JASDQU010011344.1 coordinate 7,129, forward strand.
ACGGTCTTTACCTATGTTTCTTTTGGTTCTTCTATAAACTCGAACCCTATCAACTGGTTGATTTCTTGGTCAATTCCATGCAACTAATATTGCGACAACCCACTGATATTTGCAACTTTTGTAATTGAGCATTATCATAGCCAACAATCATTATAGTTAAGGAAGTCAATGGTGTCCTAAAATATAGATTTTACATGTGTCTATAATAACAAGTGGAGGCATGTCTCGATCCATTTGTATAGGGTGGAATTCTCACATATGTTTCATGGAATATACATGTTTCTCACATTTGTTTCATGGAATATACGTTTAATCTTGTTTTAAGCCACTTCACTTCAGGAAACATTGATAAATGCAACTACATCAATAAACATAGAATTGTACATGATGGGGTTTAGCTAGATCACCACATAATGATCGTGTCAATTCAAAGGTGCATCCTAAGTGCATGGCCAATGTTGGCACGCAATGGGTAGAACCAGGGTTAAACATTAATTCACCAACAAATCCCAAGATACCGACCCTTTCTGCATCACTTGTAAAAAGATGAAATCTCACCCGAGGTACCTATGGGGACTGCATGAACCAAGATTCCGTAGTAATGGGGGAATATGAGGCATTCATCATCACTGTTTACTTAACATTCATTCATATATTATGTTCACAAAACCATAATAGTAACATAACATCTAACAAAACCATCCTACTTAACCATTCAACATATGCGTGAAACCATCATATACATAATCATACTAACCATTAATAATCCATTCTATGTGCACAATGAACAGAAAGAAAAACACATCAGAACAACATACACATCAGAACAAAAAGATTTAACATGGTTCACCCCAAACTGGGCTACATCCACAATGACATGCTTCTTATATTATTCATTTATAGTCTTCTTACAATGGGTGCGCACTTCGCTCATACAACGATCTTCGGTAAAAACCCAAACTTGCCCAAGTCATTCTATGTTGCAGTGCACACATACCTCTCAAATGATATTCAATACAACTCATACTCACCCACTTGACAAAAATATAGTATTGAACTTACGAGCTAATCAACTACTCAACCACTCATTTCCTTATATTCAATGTTACTTTCTACCCAAAGCCCATACATATTTATACATATACATTGGGGCTTATCCTATTTTAATGTGGACAAAATGTCCCAAAACTCCTAACTAACTTTCTCCTTTCATGCGCCGACTCCTTAAAATACGCTAATTGTCTTATGCACATGTTTCTCCTTTGTTGATTTGTCACATGATTCTCTCCTACACGATTCCCAAAACTGACCCAAAATGACCTGCTCCAACATGCCCCCAACACTCACCCGTGGCTCGTCCCGTGCCACTTCAGTCCTGCTTCCATGTCATCATGAACTTCTGAAATGTTTCCTTAGCAATCTCAACCTTTATTTGACTTGTGTTTCTTGTTGCAAAATTTCCTCTACTAGGTCTGCTGTAATATGTGTCTTATGTTTCTCTTCATTCTCCTGTGTTGCATGCCTTGCGTAGCTACCCGTTCTCCTATTATTTTGAATGCTTCCTCTTGCAATGCTTCTATCTTCTATGCGTGGGCCTAGTGCTTTAACCTCACTTGGTTCATCTATGAGTATAGTTTATTATTTTTTTCCATTGCGATCATCATCGCTGCCGGTGGCAATGTGTGCATTACTTCCTTAAATTTCCCCACCTTATCCTCCACCATTTGTAACTTCTTCCCAAGTTTATGCAATTATGCATCTTCCATCAACTGTGTCTAAACTCTCGTGCTTTTTTCATAAATATTTTCATATTTTTCTTCTATAAATGTGTTTAACCTACACATAATAGATCTATCTAAACAATAATACACACATTTGCAGAGATAATTGGATAAATAAGAAGAAGGAGAGAAAGAATGAAAGAATTCCCATTAACCGTTGTGAATAATGAATAATTTACACATGATATACTCTGTATAAATCAATGAGTGTGCACTGGAGGAGAACCAATGCGCCATATTGGTGGTCTAGAGTGATCTGGACACACACCAACAGTTACAGAAGTGAACTGCCACCTTGTCTAGTCTCATATGCAGTTACGGGAGTGAACTGCCACCTAGTAGAGTTAATTAGTCAACTAGTCTTCAGTTAATTGACTGAATAGAGAGTAGTGAGGAGTTAACTCAGGGAATCAAGGGTAATGCGCCAATATGGTGATGATATCAAGGAAAGGTCAAATTAGCATGGTGATGATCCCAATGTTTCATGGTGACAAAACCAATGCAACATCTAAACTCAACTCAACTAGTCAAACTGAAGTGTCAACTGAAAGGGAATATTCTCTAGGTGGAATATTCTCCCCTAAAATATAGGATTCTGGATGATGAATAATTATGACTAATCAACAAGAAAAAACCTTAGGAAAAATAAATCCTAGGTGTGTGTGAAGTAACTCCAACAGCTTCTATATTCCTGATATTTTCTACATTTGTTGTCACCATCTTATCTCTTCACTCCCTTTCCTTCAGTGGGATACTTGATGTTTGGTGCACCTCTAAATCAATAAAATTTATTCAGAATCCCTGAATGGATTCACTGATGTTCATAAGTTTCTCTTCTAGGGGGGCATTTGCTTCTACAAACACTTATAGAATATGATTATATACCCCCTGTACAACTTTTTTCAATCTCTTCGTCCTCTATGCGACCTCATCTCTCTCCAACCTAAGTTGATTGTATTTGGCTTGTAATACATCCTTATCTGCAATGACCTTTGTCAACTCTATTGATGTTGATGATGCACACACTTGAATTTCCTCTGTCATGCTTGTCTAAAACCCATACAACACTTCTATAAGTAGTTGAGATAACACTAAGCCGATGTGACTAAGTGTCTTTTCTGGCTCCTTCAACATTACCATGGGGAACTCTAATGCTCCCGCTGCTATTTTCATTACTCGACACTCTCCCGATGTTGCCACTAAGTGGGATGTTTTCAGTTACACCTCTATTGTCTATGTTGTATTCTCTATCTGTGATTGTTCTCCTGGGTTTACTGATGCTAATCTTATTGTTTCCAAAATTTGCTACGACACGACAATCTGCACTTGCACATCCAAATGCCTTTCTTCTTGATTTTGTGCCGCGTGCTCAAAAGATTCATTAGTAGATTCCTTTACATGATCTGTAATCTTTTCTAAATCATCCTTTGACAGGGTTTGGGTGGCCACGTCCTTAAATACTTTCCTCTTCCTTTTTGGTGGTACTAGTTTTCCCGTATCCTACTCCTTCCACTTCTTCTCCATGCACGATACTATCTACTGTGTTTTTCCTACACTATTTCCTTCCTGTTCATCTTCTTATTCATCATCTCTTATCTCTTTTGTTTATGGTTGTTGCGTCTTAGGATTCTTTGTTTCTATCGATGAGATATTCCACTCACCATCCCAATATTCCAAGATGTGTCCCATCTCTTCTTCAGTGACCCCATATCGTGTAGGCAACCATTCCTAAATTGGTTCCTTCTTTGCTTGGATATACATGTAATGACACCCTGCCTTAAATCATGCAACTAGTTTGTACACTTCTACCACCTGTGGTAAAATGAACGGTGTTCTCTCAATGCTCTCCCGAATACCCTCCTTATAAATATAAAAAGATATATTGTCATCATGTTGTCTTTTTTTGTGTGCAGTATGCCACAAGTTGGTGTATCTTGTTGCCAAACATGGTTTATTGGCTGCTGACAAAAATTGTGAGTCTTTCGGCTCCCTCCAAACCACTAATGCTATTAGTATCAACAACCATGCGTAATGAAACTCCATACCTATGTCTTGAGCTTCTCTGTAGTATATCTGGAGCTGGTTGACTAAGATATTCATCCAATTCATTTCTATGCCTTTGATGCACTTCCCCGTCGTTGCTATCGCAGTTGCTGGCAGTTTATCCCTGTGGAACTTTCTTAGCCATTTGAAAGCTAACACTTTTGTTTAAATCTTGATGCAGTCCTCATTGAGACTTGCTACATCGAGCCTGTGCACTCCTCTAAAACTTACAAACTTCTCTTTCATCTTCTCCGATAATGCTTTTTCATTCAACTTGTTTGTAAAAAGTGGTGACAGATTCTCCCCTACCATTGGTAATCCAGTTATTCATGCAATTAATTCTATTTCAATGGACATGGATCTGTCCATCCATAGATATCCTCCATGGATGAAACTTAACAACATATTCATGTAGGCATTGATCTCGATTCTTCTACCAAAATGTGAGATTTGTAACAAGTTCGGGATCCCTAATTTCTCCAATCCTGTTGCCCAAGTATTTGGCTCAACTCTAATAAACGATGTCTCTAGATTGATGAATTTCTTTAGATATTTCCTCAGGGATAAGTTCAAGAACTTATTTTTTTCTGACAGATTGTGGTATGCGAACTTCAAGCTCAGTATTGCTCCTAGCATATCCCCTTCAACTATTACTCCAAGTAGAATTCTTGGTTCCACAAGGTCGTACTTTGCTTCCTTCTGTAAGTTGACCAACTTTGCTGATGACTTCCTTGGTGGTATGTAATCTTCAGAAAATTGGCCTGACTTGAATCTAATGTATATGTTCATGAAGTCTCTTCCTATATTGGTACTATCGATGGCTTAGTGAATTTTTCTTTGGCTGTGATGTTGATGCCACAACTGCTTTGGGTGGTGCCATAGCTCTCTGCAACTTCTCTCTACAACTTTACTTATTTGGCTCTATCTGCATTCCCTCGGATCTCTTCTCTTTGCTTCTCTCTATGAAAACTCCAAATAACAATAACTTATGGTTTTCGACCTTTCAACTACTCTTATCACCCGTCTCCACATGTTTATGTTCTTCACACCCAAACATGTCGTCCAATCCGACTGTATTTCACATTCATTTATTTTCATATTCCGCAACAAATTCAGATTATTCTACGGATCATGGTCTAGATATTTCGGATCATGGTATGTTGGGAAACTTAATCCATTATGCTTCGGCATGATACTTTCATTCTCTATTCCGAATCTAAATTTTAATAACCTTTTGCACTGCTGCCAATTTATTATTCCATCCTTGTGCACAACCCACCATCTCATAGGGGTTGCTTTCAATGCAACATCCAAATCTAGTAGTCTCCGTTGATATGATATTTGTAACTCAAATTATGTTACAAAATAAACTACACAATTTATTCCATCATACCTTGGAGGTTCAACTATTTCAATTCCAATCCATCATAATGCACAGGTAATTTGAGCACGTTTCCTTGTCGATACTTCATGTGGTCTATGTTGCCAATTCTATAGAGATTCTTCTGAGTTTGAAACACATGAACTGATACTTATCCAACTAAGTATGCCTTCAACTGTAGGATTCACATAATCATCCATCCATGCAGTCATATTATACAAATTGTCAAGTTCTTTTCTCTTTGTTGGTTCTAAATATATCCTCCCTTCAGTAGGATCTAATGGCGCAATAACCTTCAAGTCTTCTACTTTGAATATCATTTGTATTTTCTTTAGATCAATGATAGTATGATTATCAAATTCCCAATCAAGTCCCAATAGTGTTGGATAAGGTGTACTACCGTCTACTATTTCGACTAGTTCAAAATCTGCTACACTACACACTACATCAATATTGACTCTTGCCCCTATTAGCCTTCCAACTGGAACAATATTATGCTAGTTCAATAATCTCAACTGGATAGGTGACCAAATTATCTTTGGCTGGTCCATCATCTCCCAAGTCTATCTCGAGATAACATTCACATCAAACCCTAGATCTAGAATTATATTTTCCATATCGTAATCTCCTATTTGTGCATTGAGCTAGAACTCCCTATTTGTTTTCTTCTTTCGGTGCACTTGATTACCTACTCTATGCACGACATGTGTATCTTTCTCTTGGGCATAATGGTCAATCATTCTGTGCATACTACTCAAATTCGACTCATATTTCATTAAATATAAACAACTTCTTAAGAAACTTTGCAAATTTCTTATCTTTTCAATTTTCTTTTTTGAATGGTCATAAACTAGAGGCATATCAAACACCGATGGTCTATCATACAAGGGTGGCACAGTCAAAGTTGATGTTGTCCATTCTGCTCCAATTAATTCTTTTCTTGTTCGCTGGTAGGTCTCTTTCCCTTTTCTGGTATCAAACAATGGAGTAGACTCCACTACTTTCCTTACCCACTGGTGGATTCTATTCTCTTGATCCATCGCATCCTCTCCAGTTCTTGTTTCTTCATGCGTAACTGTTGTTATCATAGGCTGTTCATCGTGCGCCTCTATTGCTATCATTTGTACATTTGTGTCCTTCTTTTCTTTCCATTTCATTATCAACTATGGAAAATCCTCTGTCACATGGTCTAGTGATCTACAATACGTACATGTCGTGCAGGGATTCAAGAAGTTTCATGCTAAATGTCTAGGATGATTGCAATTATAACATATAATAGGTCCTCTTTCTCAACCAAAACCTACTCTACCTCCTCTGCCTCCTTGATTATAACCTCTTATGGGAGTATTAAAATGTGGGATTCCCCCTTATGCTTCTTTACATTGAACTCTATAAGATTATGTAGTGTTCTTTCTCATTAGGTCCTACACACGACAATCCTTCTCATCATGTCTGATGGACTTGCAAAAGTTACAAACTAGGTTTCTCGCAGTACTCTGGTACTTCTGCATGAACGAAAAATTATGAGGGTGGCGACCCACCGTTTTACAAATCTCGCACCATATCCATAATGGTCGGAGATCCCGTATTCAAATATTTCTAAAAAACTGGACGTTCATCTTTATGATGACCCTCTGTTCTACAGGTGATACACTAGACTCCCTCACGCTTTTCTTTTCCTTTCGTAATTTCCTGTAATTGAATAGTCAGTGAGACCAGCTGTGACTGAACTTGATCCATCCCTGTGTTATTCTCTCCTATAGGGGATTTTATCCAGGTGGATATCGATGGCCACCCACCTATTCCAAATGGATCAAAACATTTTTCTGGCAACTTACTATTTTTAGCAGTTTTTCGGTTCCTAAACTTCCGGGTCCATTTTAAGGGCCTAAATGAAGTTTTTTTGGGATCCATCACCTCAATGAAATTTGAAGGCTCTGATTGGGCCCCCAAAATGAATCTCTTCAATGATACCTTTCAAATGAGCTATCGTTTACCCCAAACGAAGATTGTATGCCAAAGTTACACCCCGGGAAGTTGATACACCAAACTACCCAAAACATGGTCCACAAAACTGTTGGCTTTTCATCTTTCGCGGTTAGGGTTTTGGATTTTATTTATGTCAAAAAGGCCTTTAGATCCTCATTGTAATCATATTCTTGTGAATGAGAGTATCCATCACATCTATTCTCAAAGATAAGATACCACCATTCTAGTGAGTCTTTCGCTCTATATTTCTATAGTTTTGTACATTTCGCTCATTAATAGAAATTGTGTATTACTGTATCTCTGTGTTTAGGGTTATATCTCTGATAAATCTCTGCTATATTATTGAATATATGATATATGTCTATACGTTTCTTTATTATATCTCCTCTCTCATTTTGTGCTGAAATTAATCTGGATCAGTGGTATCAGAGCAGGCTGCTCTTGATCGTTTTTTCAGTGCATGTCCTTGATAATGTATGAGTATAGCAACAAATTAATAGAATCATCTTCTCTGTCATTTTTTTTTCTTCCACCATGGAGGGTTTCTTTGGCATACATAGCAAACGATTCTATTAATCTGTTGGTAGAGAAATCTCTCACTTGATAGAGGGACTAAATGATGGAGAATGTTTCCCACATCCTTCAACGCTTGCTGATAACAACCGACGTATCTTCATCAAGGGGCCACTTTGGAGGCACCCCGCCTTTCAAGGTACAAGTTAATTTTTATATTCTCGTATTTGAAGGACAGATAGATGCAGATGCCCTAGAAAAATGGTTAAATATGCTAGAAGGTTATTTTTATGTTCCCAATTTTTCTGATAGGGAAAAGATCACCTTCACACTCATTAAGGCTCTCCTCCATGTCAAACATTGGCAGGAAACTTAATGGGAGAAAATTTCCACATAAGAGTCTGGAATATATGGGGCTCAACCCACTTGGAATTTTTGTGTGGACGCGGTGAAGGAACAATATTACCCTATTGGTAACTATGATGACCAGTACATGAGATGGACCACACTGTGTCAATAGAGGGGCCAAGCAGTGCCAAATTTCAATGCCAAAGTTCAATAATACCTTCCATGCCTTGCACACCAAACTGGTTATAAAATATTCTGAGTGAGATTTGGTTCTGAAATATCGTGGGGATCTACACAGATACATCCAAATTGAAATGGAGTTTCTGGAAATCTCTTCACTAGGAGCTGCCTATCTATATATTGTCAAAATCGAGCATAAATTTAGGCACCGAAACAAACATGAGTTTGGATTTGAAAATCCGCAAAAACCAAAGTATGATAAAGATGACTCTAACAAAAAACTTCCCGAAAACCAGTCCAAGCCACAGGAAAAGAAGGGTCACAGGAAGATGAAGAAGGACACCGAAAAGTGGTGTGATTTTGACAAAATACCTTGGCACAACACTGATGAATGTCGCTCAAAAAATTAATTGGTGGTCGATATCAAATATAAGGAGTCAAATCCCGATTCAGAATCTAATTAAAAAAAAATGGGATAAGACAGATCATCGACGCAGACCCCACTGCTACTGTCGTGAACGCAACAATTCAACCAGAAGAACCAAGCGATCCTAAAGAAGGGGAGCACTTTTTTCATTCACATATGTGGGTGAAGGGGACCCACTGCATTTTATTGTTGATAGAGGAATCCAAAAGAACCTCGTCTTAGCAGAGGTTTTCAAACAATTGAGATTGTCGACAACACCACACCCACAACCATACAACATCGGGTGGATTCGCTAGGGACAAGATCTCCGTGTCAGCTAACAATGTCAATTGTCATATGGCATCCGACCCTTCAAGGATGACATATTATGTGATGTTTCCCCACTGGATGTCTAAGATTTTCTTTTGGGACAGCCATATATGTGGAAGTGCCATGCTATCTATGAGTCTTGACCCTGTAGTGTCATTGTTACGCTGGGGGGTCATCTCTACATGATAACATAGGTAGTTCCAACTATTGTACCACCTAAACAATGCCGTAATATAGTATCTCATACTACAAAATTTAGCTTCTTCACAATCAATTCAAAAGGTGAACAGAAGGACACTGCAATCACTGTAGCCTTATCCCAATACCTTTCTATCCAGTAGAAGCAGATTACAGAAGAGAAAGAAGATATTCTTTCTTCACCTACGAGGGTAACTACACACTGCCCAGTCAATCCAATATATAATAGGTTGGTTGAAAAGATTCAACCCCGCCAACAACAGGTTAGTGGCATCCTTCAACAAGCCAAACAACACAACTTCTCCAGCAAGGCAAGCAACTCATCAAGGTCCAGATTCAACAAATGCTTCCCCCTATCCCCCAGGAACTCAATGCAATGGATACCATTTCTTCCTAAGGAGGTAAGATTGATCCAGGTGGATATTGATGGCCACCCACCTATTCCAAATGGCTCAAAACAATTTTCTGGCAACTTACCATTTTTAGTAGTTTTTCGGTTCCTAAACTTTTGGGGCCATTTTGAGGGCCCAAATGAGGTTTTTTTGGGATATATCACCTCAATGATAACTGAAGGCTCTTATTGATCCCCCAAAATGAATCTCCTCGACGATACCTTTCCAACAAGCCATCGTGCACCCCAAACGAAGATTATATGCCAAAGTTACGCCCAGGGAAGTTGATACACCAAACTACCCAAAACGAGGTCCACAAAACTATTGGCTTTTCATTTTCTGGGGTTAGGGTTTTGGATTTTCTTTATGTTAAAAAGGCCTTTAAAGACTCATTGTAATCATCTTCTTGCGAATGCGAGTAGCCTTCACATCTCTTCTCAGAGATAAGCTGCCACCATTCTAGCGAGTCTTTCACTCTGTATTTCTACAATTTTGTACATTTCACTCATTAATAGAAATTGTGTATTACTGTATCTCTGTGTTTAGGGTTATATCTCTGATAAATATTTGCTATATTATTGGATATCTGATATATCTATTGAGGCAGACCCCCGAACCCTCAGGTCCAAGGTCCACACAGGATCGTTCTAATCTGCCTTTTGAGTCTAATTGACTCTTTAGTTTCCCCTTGGGAAATACCCTTCACACACAATAGTGTATCCACAGGTCCTTATGGGTGTGCCTGCGTGGTCAAACACAAAGAATCAACCCAAATATCTTGACCTGAAATAGGATCACGCCCTTCACGACTTCGGGACTTCGGGTTTCACAATTTTGCGATACATGTCGTCGAGTTTCCCGGCCCTTCAACTGCCGAAACCCGAAATGATGAATCCCTGAAATGTTTCCACGTTCTCCTCTTTCACAGTCTTGTCGCATTTCGCGATTTTGAAAATCCAAAAAAAAAGGATCCCTCACCTCTTGTATTCGCGAATGCCGAAATGCCGAAACCCGATAAGTCAGCCATAGTTGACTTCCACACGGGCCGTGTCACTTCATCGGGGTTTCGGACTTTGCGATTTCATGAATCCGGATGCTAAGCTTCCAGCTCTTCGAACTTCAAAACCCCGAACTCCAAAGAGATACCTTCTATAGGATCAATGGCTACAAGCCTCCCTCTGATCCAATGACCAATGCGATTTCGGACTTTCGGGTATCAGGAGTTCAAAACTCTCGATCCCAAGCCACTGTCCTCTCAGTTTCCCGAACTCCGAAACACCAAAATGATCGGACGACTCACAACAAGTCACGATCAATGATCCACGTTGATTTTTGATACCAACTGATGGTTTCGTCCTCCCTTATCCACCTTGTAGTTTTTCTAGATCTCACGGTCCTCGGGATTTCGGGAATTCTCCACAGAGAATTTCAACCGCTCGTTGCTCCTTGATAACTCCTGCGAAATAAACCAAGGTTCTTCCTTTGGTATTTTAACTTCTGCAAAACAACTTTTCTTCATCTCCCCCTTGTTTATCTCAAGGCACTAACCCTCCTGAGCTTTCCTTACAAGCTCAAGTCTTCAAAAAGACTCCTGCACGCACTCCTTGCGGCAACCCTTCAAATACTTCTAAGTATTTGAACTCTCTCGACTCTGTGCACTTCCTGCAACAACAATCTTTCAATTCTCCTTAGTTGATAAATCTTTAGACTCCCAACGCCTGCGCACTCCTTGCACGTCTCCCTGTGCTACTCCTGCACTTCTGTTGAAATGAGGACAACGATATCCTTCCTAATCTTTCAGAGATAAAATTTGAATCTCCATCAATGCACTCCTTGCGGACGATTTCATTGCACTCCTTGCAGGAACTTCTCACTCAGGAAGAGAACCAATTGAAACTCATTCTCTCTCTCTCTCTCATACGTCAAACATTTAACATGAAATCATACATTCACACAATATTAAAGCAAATGCATAACAGAGCGAATAAACAACCATAAGCATACCATTCAACATGTATGCACAGAAAGCATCATAACACCATGAATCTGAATCAAAGCTTCATATATTAATTCATAACTTCTGTACATGAGTTCCTCTCTACAACTTCCTGTTACAACTCTCTCTTTCTGCTCTATGCTCAATGATACAATGATATAAGATACAAGAATGAGGGTGTCTATATCTGTTTTCCCTCTTATTTCTAAAACTGTCTAATCGATCATTCAAACCTACCTACTTTCATTAACTATGCATAAATGCCTCTACCTCCTACAGATGAGAGAAAATTGCTCATAATCTGTTTACATCCTCCAAAATGTAAATGCAAGGTACGCCTTATTACATTAATATTTCAAAAACAATCCAAAACACTTTTGCAACGTGCTGAAATGTGCTGGCGCTTGTCCTAGCTGTCTTCCGCCTCAGCGCTCACTTGCTGCTGGTGATGCTCCTGCATCATACTCCCTCGCTTGAAAATTTTCATGGACTCCTGTTCATGAGCTCTTGCACAGTTTGTTCATTCTTATGAATCTCTACTTCATTTTCCTAGCTGGCATCTTCAATTGGATGTCCCTTCCATTTGACCAAGTATTCAAAATACTCTTTTCTTCTGGTCTTCCTACTGACTCTTTTGTCAATTATACTTTCCATCTATGGCTTTTTGGCTACATGCATTTGTTTAGTCCACTGAACCTCTATCTGTTCAATGTCTACTCCTGCTTCTCCAGTTCTGTAAGGGTACAAATCTGAGATGTTGAATATCGGTGAAATTCCGATCCCATCGGGTAATTCAATCTCATATGCATTTGCCCCAAATTTCTTCAAGACCTTGAATGGCCCAATATTTTTCATCTTCAACTTATTATATGTTCCCCTTGGGAACCTTTCTTTCCTTAGATGTGCAAGAATCAGATCACCAACTTCAAATTGAAGTTCTCACCTGTGTTGATCTTCTCTGCGTTTGTATTCTTGATTCGAATTCTGTAATCACTCCTTCACTTGGTTGTGAAGTTCCTTCATTACCTCTACAAAATCCTTTGCATTAACACTTCTAGTTTGATTCTGTTCCGAATCTTTCAATTCAGAAACTCCCCTTGGCTGCATTCCATATACAATTTGGAATGGACTCTGCCCTATGCTTCTGTTGATTGAATCATTATAAGCAAATTCCACCTATGGAAGAATGTGATCCCACTGACTGTGGTGTTCAGTTACTAGGCTCCTCAACAAATCTCCTAGGCTTTGGTTGACAACTTCTATTTGCCCATCTGTCTGAGGATGATAAGCTGAGCTAAATGACAAACTTGTCCCCAGCTTCTTCCATAAATTCCTCCATAAATGTCCAACGAACTTGGTATCCTGATCAGAAATGATACTCCTGGGCAAGCAGTGAAGTCTGACGACTTCTTTGAAAAATAGGTTCGCAATATGAGTTGCGTCACTGGTTTTCTGACATGGTATGAAGTGTGCCATCTTTGAAAATCTGTTAACTACCACAAATATTGAGTCATGTCCTCTTTGTGTTCTCAGTAGTCCCAATACAAAATCCATGCTTACTGCATCCCACGGCCTTTCAGGTATGGGTAATGGCTGATACAACCCTGTGTTTTTCCTTTTCCCTTTCGTGTACTGGAAAATCCTGCATCTATCCATGAATCTTTTGACATATGTTCTCATCCCTGGCCAAAAATACTAGCCATTCAACTTTGAGAACATCTTATCATGACCAAAATGTCTGGCCAATCGCCCACTATGTTTTTCTTTCAACAGATTCTCCCTCATGGAGCATTGTGGAATACATAACTGATTGCCCCTAAATAACAATCCATCCTGGATCATATATTCGTTCCACTGGCCTCTGTCCCTGAGAATTGGATTCTCAGATGCCTCATACGCCTCTTTGAAATCTGGATCATCTCTATACATGTCCCCGAGGTTATCAAAACCCAATGTTTTGACTCTGAACTCCTGCTTAAGCAAACGTTTCCTGCTCAAAGCATCAACAACTTTGTTAGCAGTTCCAGAAATATGTTTAATTACAAAAGTAAAATTATGCATGTATTCAACCCATTTTGCATGCTTATGGTTCAACTTGTCCTGTTGAGTCACGAATTGCAAAACATGATTATCACTGTACAGAACAAACTCTTTGGGAATCAAATAATGTCTCTATTTCTTCAATGCTTGTATGACTGCATAACATTCTTTGTCATACGTTGAGTACTTAATCTTTGCATCATTCAGTTTCTCACTGAAGTATGTGACCGACCTATCATATTGGCTTAAAACAGCTCCAATTGCATATCCACTCGCGTCACACTTGACCTGAAATGTCTTACTGAAATTTGGGAACACTAGAATTGTCTGTTTAGTAATCTTTTTCTTCAACAGATTGAAACTCTTCTCAGCTTCTTCTGTCCAGTGAAAATATTTATGTATTTTCTTCACCGTGTCCATCATCGGTGCACTGATTCCACTGAAATTTTGAATGAATTTCCTGTAGAAACTTTTCAAACCATGGAAGCTTCAAACTTCAAACACACTCTTCGGTGATGGCCAATTCTTAATTGCATCCACCTTTTCCGGGTTCATTTTCATCTCATCTGCAGAGATAACAAAACCCAAATAAATGAGTTCTGTCCTCATGAACGATGATTTCTTCACATTGATCAAAAACTTCTCTTGTTGTAATCTTCTCATCACTGCAGCTAAGTGCTTCAAGTGCTCTGCTTCAGTCTTGCTGAAAATCAATATATCGTCAAGGTATACGATGACGAATTTCCCAATGAACTCCTTCAGAACTTCATTCATTAATCTAATGAAAGTACTTGGTGCATTTGTTTATCCAAATGGCATGACAAGCCATTCATACAACCCTTCATTCGTCTTGAATGTTGTTTTCTATTCATCACCTTCCCTCATGCGAATCTGGTGATATCCGCTTTTCAAATCAACCTTTGAAAAAAATCTTGCTCCACTCAAGCAATCCATCAAATCATCCATCCTTGGCAATGAAAATCTATATTTGATGGTGATTTTATTAATCGCCCTGGAGTCTGTACACATTCTCCAACCTCCATCTTTCTTTGGGCTGAGTACTGTTGGAACAACGCACAGACTCAAGCTCTCTCTAACCAATCCTTTGTCCATTAAATCCTGGACTTGTCTCTTGACTTCTTCATTCTCCTGTGGCGTCAATTTGTACACTACTTTGTTTGGTAAACTAGCTCCAAGTATAAGGTCAATATAATGACTTATACTCTAGATCGGTGGTAATGAACGAGGTAGTTCGTCCACTACTATATCAACAAACTCTTCCAGTAGATGCTAGATTTCTTCGGGTGAATCATCCACTCTTGTACTGGTTAAAAAAATTCTAGGCTTCCTGACCACAATGAATTGTGTATCTTCCTTCTTCTTAACCTCCTTAAGAAGTTCCTTCCCACTCATGAGAAGTACAATGTTGCTTACCTCTAGTTTCATCTCTTTATCCTTAATCGGTAACAACATGTGAGTTCTCCCATTCTTCTCTAGGGTGTATGTGTTCTTCTCCCATCATGAACCACATTTCTGTCATATTGCCATGGTCTACCTAGAAATAGATGACAAACATCCATGGGAATGACATCACATAGTATTTCATCCTTATATCCTCCTATTTTAAATTCAACTAAACATTGTTTAGTGACATTTACTTGATGTCCTTTTTGTAGCCATGAAACTCTGTATGGGCTTGGATGTACGCTTGTCTCCAGCTCCAGCTTCTCTACCATTTCTATAGAAACAAGATTGTCTGTGCTACCATTGTCCACGATCACTTTGCATACCCTGTCTTTGGTCTTGCAAGAAGTCCGAAAAAGACTGTTCCTTTGGGCTGGGTTCTCTGCTGTTCCTTTGGGCTGGGTTCTCTGCCTCTTTCTCTGGCGTTAAGAGAACTTTCCTCATCATCAATGATCTTTCACCCTCAACATCTTCTTCCTCAACATTCCATCTCTGTGCTTTGGCAATGTGAGTTTCACCTCCTTCTTTCTTTTTATCTGGGCATTCATAAGATTTATGTCCCTTTTTCCCAAAGACAAAACATTCCACTTCACCTCCTCTGCCTCTTCCTCTTCCTCTGGTTCGAGAAAAAGTATTTCTATCAACATACTGTCCTCTCTATGAGCTTCCTCTTCTCTCATACTGAGTTTGAGGTTTATTCCCTTCTTCTTTGGGTTTCTGAGTTCTATCTTGGGCAATTGCTTTGCCTCTGCTTTGACTTCTGCCTTGGCCTCTTTGACTTTGCTTTCGGCTCAGTTTTTCTTTAGTTTTCAGAGCCATCTGATAAGCATCTTCCACATTCCGAATGATCATCATGCTCATCTCATCTTGAATGTCATATCTCAGACCATTCATGTATCTGGAAACCTTCTCATCATCGTTTTCCCGATGACCTGCTCTGATGTTTGTTTTGTAGAACTCCTCAGTATATTCTTTTACTGACATAAGCTTCTGTCTCAAATTCTGCATTCGCCGAAACAGAGTGATCTGATAATCTTTGGGTATGAATTTTTCCTTCATCTTCACAACCATTCTATCCCAACTTTTAATTTTCTGCTTGCCTTTGCAGCATCTGTCAGCCTGCAGTTCATCCCACCATAATGCTGCATGCCCTTTAAGTCTAGTAATAGCATGTTTGACCTTCCAGTCTTCCTTGAAATCCTCATAGTCAAAGTATTTATCCAGAGCTCTAATCCAATCTAGAAGCTCTTCAACATCCAGGTTTTCTTCATACATGGGAATTTCCATCTTTGCCCTGGCACCTATCCTTGCGATAGCCTTGAACAGGCGTTTGTCTACAACATCTTTGGCTGTGACCTCTTCTCCATGTCCAACTTCATTTTCACCGTCAACCTCGCTAATATCTCCAGCGTCGACTATGCGCCTCTGTGCTGTCTCCATGACATCAAGCCTGGCACGTAGTTCGCGCATTTCCCTTTCCACTATTGGATCAGGCATTGGTCTATCTCTTCTTCTCGGCGGCGTGGTTGAGAAATGTTCTTCCTTTCCCTGCTACAGAAAGAAAAGACTCTTTCTGTGCTCTGATACCACAACTGAGGCAGACCTCCGAACCCTCAAGTCCAAGGTCCGCACATGATCATTCTAATCTACCCTTTGAGTCTAATTGACTCTTTAGTTTCCCCTCAGGAAATACCCTTCACACACAATAGTGTATCCAGAGGTCCTTATGGGTGTGCCCGCGTGGTCAAACACAAAGCATCAACCCAAATCTCCTGACCCGAAATAGGATCACACCCTTCATGACTTCGGCTTTCACGATTTCACGATACCTGTCATCGAGTTTCTCAACCCTTCAACTACTGAAACCTAAAATGAAGAATCCCCAAAATGTTGCCACGTCCTCCTCTTTCATGGCCTTGTCGCATTTCGCGATTTCGGAAATCCCGAAACAAAGGATCCCTCACCTCTTGTCTTCGCGAATGCTAAAATGCCAAAACCCGATAAGTCAGCTAGAGTTGACTTCCAGACGGGTCGTGTCACTTCATCGGGGTTTCAGACTTCACAATTTCGCGAATTTGGATGCTAAGCTTCCAGCTCTTCGACCTTCAAAACCCCTAACTCCAAAACGATACCTTCTACAAAATCAACGGCTACAAGCCTCCCTCCGATCCAATGGCCAACACGATTTCGGACTTTCGAGTATCGGGAGTTCAAAACTCTCGATCCCAAGCCTCTGTCCTCTCAGTTTCCCGAACTTTGAAACACCGAAATGATCGGACGGCTCACAACAAGTCACGATTAACGGTCCATGTTGATTTCTGATACCAATTGATGGGTTCGTCCTCCCTTATCCACCTTGCAGCTTATTTGGATCTCACGGTCCTCTTGATTTTGGGAATTCCCCACAGAGAATTTCAATCGCTCGTTGCTCCTTGATAACTCCTGCGAAATAAACCAAGGTTCTTACTCTAGGATTTTAACTTCTGCAAAACAATTTTGCTTCGTCTCCCCCTTGTTTATCTCAAGGCACTAACCCTCCTGAGATTTCCTTGCAAACTCGAGTCTTCAAAAAGACTCCTGCACGCACTCCTTGCGGTAACCCTTCAAATACTTCTAAGTATTTGAACTCTCTTGACTCTGTGCACTTCCTGCAACAATAGTCTTTCAATTCTCCTTAGTTGATAAGTCTTAAGACTCCCAACACCTGTGCAATCCTTGCATGGCTCCCTGTGCTACTCCTGCACTTCTGTTGAAATGAGGACAACGATATCCTTCCTGAGCTTTCAGAGATAAACTCTGAATCTCCGTCAACGCACTCCTTGCGGACGATTTCACTGCACTCCTTGCAGGAACTTCTCAGTTAGAAAGAGAACCAATTGAAACTCATTCTCTCTCTCTCTCAGACTTCAAACATTTAACATGAAATCATACATTCACACAATATTAAAGCAAATTCATAACAGAGAGAATAAACAACAATAAGCATACCATTCAACATGTATGCACATAAAGCATCATAACACCATGAATCTGAATCGAAGCTTCATATATTAATTCATAACTTATGTACATGAGTTCCTCTCTACAACTTCCTGTTACAGCTCTTTCTTTCTGCTCTATGCTCAATGATACAATGATACAAGATACAAGAATGAGGGTGTCTATATCTGTTTTCCCTCTTATTCCTAAAACTGTCTAATCGATCTTTCAAACCTACCTACTTTCATTAACTATCCATAAATGCCTCTACCTACTACAGATGAGAGAAAATCACTCATGATCTGTTTACATCCTCCAAAATATAAATGCAAGGTATGCCTTATTACATTAATATTTCAAAAACATTCCAAAACACTTTTGCAATGTGATGAAATGTGCTGGCACTTGTCCCAGCTGTCTTCCGCCTCTGTGCTCACTTGCTGCTGGTGATGCTCCTTCATCATCTATGTACGTTTCTTAATTATATCTCCGCTCTAATTTCATGCCGAAAATAATCTAGATCAGGATGCTTCTAATTTCATAGCAATTTCCGGAGCTTCTGACCATGTCACAATCTTATGCTACGTCAAAGGGCAACGTACATGTGGCGATAATCATGTAATAAACCATTCTCTTTGTTGTTAATCCAGAATATGGAATGTTAACTGATCTTTCAATATCTTAAAACTTTGATCATAGTCCCATACTGATTCATTTACTATCTACTTTAGCTCTGTAATGCATTGCGGCTGAGACTTAGGCTTTTGGATTTCTTTCAACAAGGCTTGTCTTACCTTTTCCAATTTTCTCATTTGAACCGTAGGTGTAGTATTATGATATTTCATGTATCATAATAGTGCACAATATCTGAAGGTCGTTGCAAACTGCACAATCTTCACATCATCATCCTGGACATTCTTCACAGTCCGTATTATGTCACAAATGAACAAATGTTCTTCTGGATATTCTGAATTGACCCCTTGAAAGAGAGGCATCCTTAAGGTGGGATCTACCCTCGCCATCGTGTTCTGTGCGATATTATTTCCTGATAACTCTGACTAATTATGACTCGACATACTACTTCCACTACTTTGATTATTTCTACTACTATCTTTACTTCCTTCACTAACTACAATTGAGAAAAATTCTGATCTTACCTCAATTCTTGGTGATGCACACAGGGTCGTGGGTTCAACGTAGAGTCCGATCCGAGCAGTATCTTCTACTGGAATGAACTGATTGATCTTTTCTTCTTCTATGTGCAGACTTCCTTCGTTTTGGAGTATTGCACCAATGTCTCTCTCCTGGATCTCACTGTGTTTCCCCTCTCTCTTAACCACAATCCTCTTCTTATTTGGTCTAAATCTCTTACCATTACACAATAATTTGATCTCTTCATTCATCACACACTATTATTCTCTCGACATCCTCAGGTCATCTATTCCTCATTCCTTCTCTTCATCCCTCTCTTCTCTCAAATCATTCCCTGGTGCGAAAAGGTTCCCCTATGCGGAAGATTCCATTGTCATTAGTCCTTTTTCACATAACAACATCTTAATCCAGATAGATATTGACTTTATGTATCTTCCGCATGGTCCCTTAAATAACTCTCTTTCAACAACACTATATGACTAGGTACAATCTATGGAAAATTTAGTAATGTAACCTCCCAACACACTATCCAACCAGTAGTCAGCTGCTCGGGATGTCTTATTGCTTACTGTAATAACTTGTCCAATCAATTTAGGAGTCCAATTCCTCGGAAATGCAATCCGATATCTTCTGATCTGTTAAATAAATCTCTGGATCCACTCTGCTAACACATGGGGGAAGTCAACAAACACAATTTCATGCAAATATGTAAAAACGTACCTTTGTAGCCATTCTTCTGTGTTGATTCGTGGATTATGATTATGATCTCATGCAAACTCGATCTCCTTAGCATTGAACCATTCTCCAATTTCCTCCTTAGTAGGCCCCCACATCCCCCTTGTTGATGTCGAGGGACTAGAGAGTCCACAACAACAACATTTTCAACCTCACGTGGGGCTAGACGAGAAGAAGCAGGAATATCACCCTAGGCTTAAAGCCCCGGACAAGAATGCACATCGAACTCTAGGCCATTTTTCCCCAAACCTGCATTCCAAGCATGAATTCCTTTGCCTTATAGTTTTACTTTTAAACAATATTTAATTTTTATGTGATTTTATAATCTATTAATTCTATGTGGAGTTTATACATTTGAAATAACAAAATTTAAATCTAATAAAGTAAATGCAAATAAATAAAAAAAACATTTGATTATTATTTGATTAACAAAAAGAAAAACTTTACAAAAGTTGGAAAAAGGTTAATTCCTAAGTGAGTAATTAAAAAATTAACTTAATAAACAAGAGTTGATTTAATAACTACTAACAAAATAAATACAAAACATTAATTGAAAAGTAGTATAAAGGATTATTCTTTAACATTTTTTTAATTAAAACAAAATTAATTACAAAAGTAAAAATAACAAAAGCTTATTCCTTTAAAATCACTAACAGAAGGAAATATATATACACATTATTATTATTATTATTTTGTTCAGTATTTTGAATTTAAAATGTTAAATTAATAAAGATGAGGAAAAATGAGGACTTTAAAGAAAAAATAAAAAAGATAATTTAGAGTAAGAAAGAAATTGATTTTTATTTAAAAGGCTTTCCATACAAATTCATAAATTTTCGAAATCTACAAAGGCCACATATATGGTATTTATCCCCTCTAGACACAATGTACAATAGAAATACCAAGCACAAAAATGAAAAAAAGAAAGCTGATCCATAAGTGGAATGGAGTAATGATGAAAGATCACAAGGAGAAAACCTGCATGTAGAAATCAAGCTTTAATACAACAAACTAACAAGTAAACATTTACCTTATAACGGGCAACAAGCTCATCCTGGCTTTATCCTTATCAATGCTTCGAAAGACCCCATGTTATCAATGATTCTGTCAATCCTTGCTGGATATGTAAGAGAAGGATAGAATTAAACAATACTCATAACACTCAAAGCATACTTCTCTCTGAAATTTCTGCCAAAGTTCTCTCTCAGAATTTTATTTCTATAATTTTTCTGCTTTAGAAAATTTCTCTCCAGAAAAATTCCCGCAAATTCCCCTTTTACTTTGCTGGGCATTGCTTCTTTTATCTCATTTACTGAACGGTTCCTTCAGTTAAGTAGTTTTGTAACCGAATTTGAACTGTCTGTGAACTTCCTACACAGATTGCGAATATGTGTCATAAGAGATACTTTGATCTCATTTTGACGGAACACCCATGTCAAGACTACCTTAGGCATCCTGGCAGACAAGAAAGCGGGACTACATTCTGCTATACTTCTTAGAAGCAGCTTCTTTGCTTCAAACTGTATGATAAGGTAAAATCAATGCCTGTTGCCCGAATAAATGTATAGAGATCTAAATTTGTATTAACGTTGTAGAATTAGCCAATAGACATAGAAATTTTAGGCATTCAAAAGGAAATATTGTTCTAGAGAAGCCAAAACTTGGTTGTCATCTGTAAATCTATCTCCATACATAACATATTCGAAATAAACGATCTGATTTCCCAAGGAGGTGCTCCTATCCTATTCTGCTGTGATGATGCACTGTCTCTCTATCTCTTTGGATTTTTTTTAATAGGTTATGCAAGCCAGACTTGGGGCATGAGTGTAAGATTTAAAAAAAACGATTCAATTTCATTTGCAGACAGATTCGGCACCACAATGAATTCCTGTCTATTCAAAGGGTCTATAATATCAGTTTACCTTGAGGCACCTTCCCATTCTCTCTACACGAAATTGAGAACTTTTGTGCTTTGTGAACCTGATACTTCTTCAACATACAAAGTGCGAAAGGCGAGTGAATGAGAATCCCTCATATAATCACCGTGTAAGAACGAGTATGAATTTTCTCCTTGATGCCATCGCAGGTCTAACGATCCCATCTTGAATACGATTAATCCACCTCTTAATGAATGCCGAGTACCTTTACATCACAACGCAACGTCCAGATCCACGATGAACAGAAGGGTCACTCCTCACAATGCCATCTTTATCAAGAATAAAGTCCCAGATGCGTCCATCCTCCCCTGTGGAACATATGAAGATTTGGTTTCCATTCGATCTTGTAATCGAAATGCTAGCCACACTTGATACACCGTGAGCTCCTTCAAATGAGCAACCTGTTTGAAACTTTTCTGGCACAATCGCGTTATCAAGATCAATCAATCTCACTGGTCATTCAAAGACAATAAGATTTCCCCACTGACCATCACAACAAGTAGCTCATCCACAGAGTTTGCATCGATACACGCAATTCGGGCCATGAATTTTGACATAACTCAACAACTAAACATGCCTATGCCTATGCCCCATGGACTTACACCAGTCAATTCCAATATGTTGCCTCTCTCCTTCAACAGACCAAAATAAAAGAGCATGAGGTTTCACGTTTCATATTACTAGATATAAGCTGCACACACTCGCTCTTCTGTCTATGAACTCTCGACTTCCCACATTCTTGTTTCAATTATTTATTTTACAAAAGAATTATATTGCTCGCCTTACAATAATGCTCTTTTGAATATATTTAGGATATTAGGCATCCTTGGTGGCATAAATGATCAATACATTTAGAGATCTTTTATTTGCATAATAAGACAGATATGTAGTTATAATATATGTATTTTCTTTTGAAAAGGTATG
Source organism: Picea mariana (assembly GCA_032191745.1). Lineage (NCBI taxonomy): Eukaryota > Viridiplantae > Streptophyta > Pinopsida > Pinales > Pinaceae > Picea > Picea mariana. The sequence goes on from JASDQU010011344.1 coordinate 29,917, forward strand.
AGAATGGATATCATGGAAAGTGAAAAAAAAACATAGAAAACATTGGATGGAGTAAGTTAGCAAGGTTAAGGCTAATACATGATCTCAATATAGTGAAACATCATGGCACATATAATAATGTATTTAGCATAAGGTATAAAAAGGTTCCCAAAATTATAAGTTTAGGTTATGACAATAAGGCGAGGCATAGGGTAATGAAGTCAGGAGACGTATATGATGAGAATTGGAACCTATGCGTAACAATTCATGAGCCTCAACAAATTTACCAAATACCACATCTTTCTTGCCAAATGCTTGCAGTAAACCAATGTCTATTTGAGAGACTCTATCATGTGCAACTTTAAAATTGATCATCGACCATCTTCAAAATTTTAACGACATATTTTTTAATGTGTAGCAGCGACTCAGCAGGAGCACACAAGACTTTGCGCAAGCAATTTCGAAATGAGAGGGGAAGCCTAGCAACACTTTGCCGACTAAGTACTATTGAAAAAAAGCATCGTCAAAACCCCTCATTCGCAGATCCTGGTCCCAACAACGAAACCATTTGTTGGCATGTAGTGGGCAAAATCGGGGTTAAACATTAATTCACCAACAAATCCCAAGACGCTGGCCCTTTTGGCATCACCCGCAAGTAGGTGAAGTCTCACCCGAGGTACCTATGGGGACTGCACAAACTAGGATTCCATAGTCATGGGGGAATATGAGGCATTCATCTTACTGTTTACTTAACATTCATTTATATATTTTGTGCGCAAAACCATAACAGTACCATAACATCTGACATAATCATCCTACTCAACCATTCAACATATGCGTGAAACCATCATATACATATTCATACTAGCCATTAATCATCCAATCTATGTGTGCAATGAACAAAAATCAAAACACATCATAAAAACATACACATCAGAACACAATCATTTAACATGGTTCACCCCAAACTGGGCTGCATCCACAATGATTGGATTCTTATATTATTCATTCATAATGTTCCTTACAATGGGTGAGCACTGTGCTCATACAATGATCTTCAGTAAAAACCCAAACCTTCCCAAGTCGTTCTATGCTACAATGCAAACATACCTCTCAACTGATATTCAACTCTGCTCATACTCACCCACTCGACAAAACTACAATACTGAACTTACGAGCTAATTGTCTACTCAACCGCTCATTCCCTTATATTCAATGTTACTTTCTACCCAAATCCCATGCATATTTGTACATATACATTAGGGCTTATCATGTTACAATGTGGA
>JASDQU010011344.1:51707-65590 GCA_032191745.1 Picea mariana
ATATATATATATTATATATAGTAATTATATATTAATTAAATTAAAAGCAAATAACAAAAATACATTATTTAAAAAAAAATAAAAATAAAAACAAAACACAATTCAAAACTTATAACACTAAATCCCCATGCCCGTCCCATTCATGACAACAACCCCAAACCTCACCATTATCCCCTACCCCTATTATCCCTAACCAAAAACCCTTAACACCTATCACTACATCTAATCCTTAACATATGCAATCGACCATAACGCGAGTTCACTATGCTCTAATTAGCTCTGATACCTGCACCTACACGCGAGACCTGCATCGAGGGTAATATCATGATGTGATTATGAGACCGAGAGGAGGGAATATCACTTAACTGGCCGGGTTCACTATGCTCTAAGCTCTAATACATGCACCTACGCACGAGATGACTTGCATCGAGGGTAATATTAGGTGATTCTGAGACCGAGTGGAGGGAAATAGTTGCACCTGTCGAGGGCCATCTGTAAAATTTATCAAGTGACGCCGAGACTAAGGGTGAGGGCGAGGATGGTGAGTACCTCTGCAGACTTCATGAATTTACATTGCTAATGCAAGAATAGTCTTTTTGTTTTTACAAGTTTGTGTTAGTTCCATTTTGTACTAGAAGGAGAGGGAAATCTCTCCTTCTTCTCCCCTGCCCATACTTGCCTCAAACCCTAGTAGTCTCCCTCATTGAGACACTAAAGGCAGGATGTGAATTCCCATAGATCCATCAACAACTTCAATATTTTTTCAATTTTGGTTGCAATTGTCTCCCTAACCCCCTATAATAACCCTTGGGCTCATTTTTTCTATGGAAATTATCTTGGGATTGTATTCAAGTTTTTCATATGGTGTCCTAAAGGCCAATGGTTACATAGACAATGGTTTAGGAATCAATGCAGATTCCAAATCTGTTATCCTCCTTTTCAACTTGGTGTTTTCCTCTACTTGCTCCAAATTAGATTGCCTAAGAATACACCCCATGGAATCATGTAACTTAAGGGATCCCTTTGCCCATAATTATTTAACATCTAAAAGAAACCAAACTCATAAACTTGTCATTCAAGAAATCCCATCAATATTTTGAATCCTTAGCTCACAGCTTAAACACTAAATTAGAATTATATTATTTTCTTTGTTTTCACTTTCCAAGGAAAAAATAAAACCTCTCTTTGTTTTACTTCTTTCGATTCCTAAAATCACTCCTCCCAACTTGCATACCCCCTATACTTTATACCATTTTCACTTTTTATTATTTAGTCAATTAATTATTCATTTATTGATAAGGATATGAGTGGAACATCCTTCTAACTTGTCTTTTATGAGAACATATGGCTCTTGACCACCCCTCCTTGAATTATGGACCTCAAATGTCTTGTCATCCCTTAATGTAAAGATAATGGGTGAAGCTTTATTGAAGACTTAAATAATTCTTATTAATGGACCTCCACTCCTCTTAGCGATCTCATCCCTACTTAATGGGAACACCCTTCGAACACCTAGGCTTTATAATCTATAAATCCAGACCTAAACACATATTGGGGGTGTTGTAGTCTTGTTCTTCTTGGTATGCAATATTTGTGTTATGCTCTATGTAGCAATTTCTTCCTTCTTTACATTTAGAGTTCCCTTCCATATGGCCATTTTTCCTCATTATTGTTGCCATGAAACTGTGCTTTAGAGACATCACCCTGCAATTCTTCTTGATAGAAATTTATTACATTGGCAAGTGTCATATTATTCCACTTTATTACATTGCATTAGTAAGTGCTTCAATATGAGATAATGGAGTTTAATCTTAGAAAAAACTTGGCACCATGTAGCTCATCCATGAAAACCATTAATGTGAGCCAAGGGAAATTTATTTTTGGGAATGATTCCATTAAGTGGGATATATTGAAATATTAATTACCATATGCTTCGAAAGACTCTTACAGGGATCCGGGAAAAACTCTTGCTCCTTCCCATAACTAGTTTTCATCGAAGTTTAAATTATTGTATTTCATTTTCCTCTTGCATGGTTTAAAGAGTCGAGTCAAAACACCATCAGTTTCACGACCACTCCTTTGAGTAACAACAACCTAAAATCAAGCGCTAATTAAAATTTATATAGCAACTTTTCTAGGGCTCTTCAAACCCATCTTAGATTAGGTGTAGATTGTTGGAATAATATCGTGAGAATAAATTTCCAAAGATGCTAAACAAACATAAATCTTTTAGTTAGGGAGTGAAATACAGTTTCTATATCACTGACTTTGGGAAGCCCTTCTAACACAAGGGTCAAGCACGAGGTCGCATTAGGGCCAACCGAGTAATCAACCCTTCTTTGTTGGTCTGGGTGTCGACTGTCGACTTTCCCCCCTCTTCTTTGGTTTAGTAGGTGGTACCATAGAGGCCATAATATTTTAGACTTCCTACCCAAGGTGACAACACAGGGAAGGTGGTGTTTTACCTGGGATCGACATTGGCTAGACTCACTCAGACTCCTTGGAGGGTTGCACACTACTCAGTGAGATAACTTGCACCAGGGCATTAGTTCGTTAAGTAGGTTGTCAACGTAACTTTCCCACTCGTTGAAACTCAGACCCTTCGTGCATCGATCCTGCGATGTTGGATTCCATCACCAACTAGCGATTCTTTATGAGAAGGTTTGTTTGCATGCTTGACTCCTAGATTAATTACTATGTGCTATACAATACAAGTGTGAAAGAGTAACACTATGGTAATCATTACGAGCTTACTGTGATACCAACAAGATACTAGTAATGAAGTAGAACCATTGTAATAATTAGTTTTACAACTTGATAGAACAATGCTTATGCATATCCAATTTCATACACTATTAATAAATATTGATTAAAGAATAGAGCATTTTAATTGTTATGTTCTTAAGAAAATAGACGAGTGAGTAACCCCCAAAAAATATAGTGGGTGCTCCCATAAATTCACCCTTTATTTCACGTGAGAGATATTATAGAGACATTACCATAAACATGGATGACAATTTGGGAGAAATTGATACAATAGATGGATTACAAGTGTCATTAATAGATCTTACAATGTAGAAGATGAAATCTAGCCCCTTTATGCCAATAGAGGCTTAGAAAGGTACTTAAAACAAAAGATCTTGGTGTTTCTAGGAGAAAATCAATTTTCTTCATGTTAGTAACTTTGTACTTTCCAACTAAAAGAAAACATGAAGTTCCATTTCATGATATCATTAGTTTGTAATAGATAGATGGGGCAAAATTGGTCCTATATATCTTAATGCACGATTCTACAAAATTGGTCCTTTTTTGTGGCCTATTGTATTTCCTATGATTCCAAAAACCTTAGTATCTCTACCCAATTTCTATATATTTTATTTGGTTATTAGATCTATTAATACTAGTTGACTAGAAGTTGATTCCTTCCCTACTCCTGAGGAGCCAAATGTAATATATCCATCAAACTTTGAGCAAACAATACAACTAATTATCCCTCTGGTTGAAATCATCGATGCAATAATGGAAACTTGAGAGTGAAAAAACATTTGAAAACCCCAAGCCACATTGGTAACATTAGTGACAGTTGTTGTAAATTTTACAATGTTGGTTCCTATGGATTGTAATCATGCAAAAATGTGACCAAGTTTTTTAATTGATGAAGTACTTTGAAACTATGATCACAAATTCTTGATTTATTGTCATGCGTGATTTTTATGAAAACAATTTCCACCTAGAGCTCCACATCAACATATTCGACATCCAATTCCATAGCTAGATAAAGTACATAAAGATGTGTTGCTTCATCACCTTCTTATTCACCTCCCACCCAATTTGGATTATAAGTAATGGGGACAAGTAATGGTATTTATTTTAGCATAATTATTAAATTAGACTTTGGATTGAAGTTATGATTCTGACATCAACAATGTATGTGCCATCAACTTTGACTTGTTGCATTTGCTTTAGTGTCTCTTCCACTAAATGTAATATGATAAGGATACAAATAAGACATCCTTTATTTTGAGCCATTTTTGTTTTATGACTTGGATGTATTTGAATTGAAAGGGTATAATGGGATGTTTTTTAAGACAGATTGAGTATATTTCCCATCCCAACCTATTTCCCAATGAATCCTCCTCTATTTTCTATTATATTTTATACAAATAATTATAATTAGCATTCAACGTTTGAGGTTTGGTGACACTAGTAGGGGACTTTTGAAACAAATCTCAAATGTCACTCATGGTTATTCCATTGTGTTGCAAGATAAATAACTATGGTTCAAGGACATCAATTATTATTATTATTTTTAAATAAATATATGTCGTCTCAATAGCGACGAAACGTTGTGACGATCTATTGACCCTTCTTCACAAGAGCGACAAATAGTATAGATTCTTGCGATGAATTATCTATACTATTGACGAACCTTTTTCGTCTATAGTATAGATACTTCGTCGCAAGAATCTATACTATTCGTCGCATGACCGACAAACTAGCTCTCTTGCGACGATAGTGATAGGTTACAAACTCCTTCAACATATCTTTGTCAAAGAACTTGGCTAATGAATATGTATGAGAACTCTCACTGTTTGAAGCTTCCTCCATCTTTGCAAGGTATCAAACTTAAACACAAAACTTGCACAGTAATACCAACAGCTAAATCTCTAGCTATCAATGGAAATCACATGAGCAGAACTATGCTTTGATACCACCTGATCTGAAAATAGGGGGCTGACTTGTTTTTCTATGCAAGCACCCTATACTCCATTAAAATAAACTTCGGGACCTTACTCAATGTCTTAGTTGTGCAAGAGGATTTATGTGTCAAGTGTAAGCTCCTTCTAGGTGTTTATGTGTGGGTTTCTTTTGAAAGGTTAAATATGTTGTTTAAAGAATACAACATCAAGCATAAATTTCAGCAAATAATAACCAACAAACTCGCAACAACAACAACATGATAAAGGAGTTCACTCCCAACTGGGCTACATCTCCTTGAGCCTCCATCAATGGAATAGGCTCTATGGGATTAGTTTTTCTAATTTCTTTTACAAGATTCTGCTCAAATCCAATGGATTTAATGACTGTACCATTGGGTTTAGAATACATAAAAACCCCCAAAATGACTATTAGATCTCTAAAAACAGACCATGGATCATATGGGCATGACCTCTTCTACTTGTGGCCTTGAGCTTTCCTAAGATTACATGTGGAAAAAACACCTATAAAATTCCTCAAATGACTCTACAACCTATTCCAATGTGTTCAGAGCATATCAATTATCCAAGAATGACTATTTAGTCACTGAAAATGGACTTTGGCTCCCCTGGGCATGACCTCCTTCACTGGTGGCCCTGGGCTCCTTGGAGCTCTCTGAAACTTCCATGTAGAAAAACCTAAAATAGAAGTCTCCAAATTCCTTTGAAACCTATACCAATGGATTTAGAACATCCAAAAACCCCTAGATGGATTTTTTCGAAACCTGGTTTGGCTAAGAAATGAAGAAGATACACCTCCTGCAAGTTTTCTCCTTCAAGCTTGTTGTCTCTGGTTCACCAATTCGCACCTCCTATGTGAGTAACCTGGCTTCTGGGTGTTTCCCATGCCTAAACCCAGCATGCATGCCATCTTCCACAAATCACACAAATTTTATCATGATTAGGTAACCTAGCCCCCAATCCGCGGAGGTGTTGGACGCGTGGTTGCCATGTGACCACGTCCCGTGCCAAATATGGGCACCCATTGCAACAGTCGGATAGGTGACAAGTGGCGGGTGGAAATGGGAGATTCGTTTGAATTTTGTTTGACCCCATGTGCAACTTCATTGCATGGTTGTATGGTATTGTATATATGATCAGGGGCTGGGGCTAAGCCCCAACCTGAACCCCGTGCCATATCTAACACACAACTAATTTACATATAAATGAAACTATTACATTAAAAGAACCATCGTGTAGGCTAGTGGTAGCCCAACCTTTACCAAAGTGTTCCACGCGTGCGAGAAGTCTGGGGTTCGACCCCCGCGAACTCCACAAAAATGTTGAACTATACCAAGGTGCCACGTGGCAGCCCATGCCTGGGCCACGTGGTACCACCCAATTTGCCAAAAAGGATGCCATATGTCCAAAGTTCATTGGCCCACGTGTCTACCACTTGAATGCCAAAACAACACCTTCCATGTCATCATCTTCCAACTCAGCTGCCATGTGTGGGTCCATACCTTGCCACGTCAGCCTGTACGAACTGTACAGTCATCAAAATTTTGTTTGTTTGGAAAAATGAATAGAAAACGATATCTCACTCATATGATGTCTGTTTGAACCTATTTGAGTTGCATTGGGTTTGTGAGGACGAGGCCTACGTACCTGTACGTTTTGAAGCAATTTTGAACACTTTGATTTTCAAGCTAAATTTTGACCCCTGGTCCAGATTTTGATCACTCCTTCCCATTGAATGGCTTTTGGTCCCACAAAAGCTGATGATTATCTGCCTGATTTTCAATACTCTTCTACTTCCAAGTTCTATCAACTGATTCTACTTGAAACGTCTTTTTGGCAATCACCTGGGTACCTTGACTTGCCTTGCACTGTAACTGGCTATGTCCCTCAACCATTGTTCTCTGGTTGTTGCTGACCCACTATTCTATTTGGGCTTGGAAAACTGTCAGCCTTCCCACTGAGAATCAAGTCCCTCTTGTGAACTCTTGGCGTCAACACAATCCTCTCTACAATGGATGCAAAACGCTTTCTTGCGACATCTTGTCAGAAACCAAGAAAATCATCAATCTTGAAAACAAAATTTATACAAGAATGTAAATGATACCATCCAACTCTTTTGCTCTTCAAAGCCATAATTGTCACATATGTGTACATCATCAAAGTACATGGTGTTTACCTGCATCTTGGTGTACTCAATATCGACTTACAAGCTGACAAACACCATTGACTAAACATAAGTCGAAAAACATGGTCGACACAACATAGTTGTCAAGACCACATCGACACATGTCGAGACTCATTTGAAACATATCGACTTTTCAAAATTCAACATTCATGATACACAACCATGTTACATTCATGAGTCACTCATAATGGAACTATCACCAAGTTCACTGTTTACGCATACAAAATCACATGCATGTGCATAGCTCTTCAACTTTCCTTCAAGTACAAACATAAGTACATAAACCCAAAAATATGTGGGTACATAAGAGATGAAATGAAAATATATATGGCTGCAATAAGTGAGTATCATACCCATCTTTTACACCCTCCTAGCGAAGTTGTGCAACAACAAAAATGCCTTCAATAGAATCGCATTCACATGCAATCTTACATCATACAAGTTGTGATAAGATGATGCAACTTGTCATACTTTCAACAGAAATGCATACATAAGGTTGAAAAGTGTATCTACAAATAGAGAAATGAAAGCCTTACTTGTTTAAGAAATCTAACCATTTCTTACAAAACCAATTCAATGGTGACTTTTCCTGCTAAAAATCCTTTTCTTGTGAATCATCTTGACTCACATCGATGATGGAATCTCCTCTTCCATTCTTGTCAGTCTCTTATCCATCTGCTTCATGTGTTGTGAATGAGTGGTTGGATGCAATGTCCAACATTGGTCTATGAGATGACCCCTCTTCTGACAATGAGTGCAAATCTTTTGCATCTTCTTTTCAAGTTGCCTCTGCTTGGAAAGTTTCCTGAATGTGGCCAATCTTTTCCAACATATTGAAACATGATGGTTATCTAAACCACAATATGTACATGGAATTTTTCTTCCATTTTTACATGAAAATTTACCATGCTCAACATAATCAAAAGAAACTGATTTATAGGCAGAAATATACCTTCAACATTCACCTTTATCACCTTCTTGAGGAGGTAAATTTCAAGAGTTACTAGATCTCCTTTGAAGACCAACAACAATATTCGTGTCCTCATGGTTGTTACAACTCTCTTGTTTCACACATTTTCATTCATCTTGAACACACACTATTCATGCTTGAGGGATTGAACTTGCAACAAAAGTTGTTCTTGGAACAATTTTCCTTGTCTCCTTAACTTTGGAATATGCTCCATCTTTTTGTTCATATCCATGACCCCAATACTTGGGCCTCTCCTCAACAACAATAGGCTCAACAATTCCTTGGGCATGTTTGCCTAAACCTCTACCTTCATAGCCCATTTTTAACAATAACTTGGACCCTATTCCTCTAGTATGATTTTCAAAAACACCAAAGCATTCAACTTGAGAGGAATTTGAAGAAAAACAAGCATTACATACCTCATGTTCATGCATGTACTTGGTAAGGGTTTCCTTTGCCTCATGGAACTGATTCTCCATCTCATGCAACTTTTCAAGAAGTTGGTGCTTCTCCTCCTTCATGGCTATCATCTTCTCTTGAAGGACAGTGCTCTCCTTCCTATCTTCCCACATCTCTTGCACCATATTTCTCATGGTTACAAACTCCTTCAACATCTCTTTGTCAAAGAACTTGGCTAATGAAGATGTATGAGAACTCTCACTGTTTGAAGCTTCCTCCATCTTTGCAAGGTATCAAACTTAAATACAAAACTTGCACAATAATACCAACAGCTAAATCTCTAGCAATCAATGGAAATCACATGAGAAAAACTATGCTCTGATACCACCTGATATGAAAATAGGGGACTGACTTGTTTTTCTATGCAAGCACCCTCTACTCCATTAAAATAAACTTCAGGACCTTCCTCAATGTCTTAGTTGTGCAAGAGGATTTATGTGTCAAGTGTAGGCTCCTTCTAGGTGTTTATGTGTGAGTTTATTTTAAAAGGTTAAATATGTTGTTTAAAGAATACAACATCAAGCATAAATTTCAGAAAATAATAACCAGTAAACTCACATTGAACAACAACATGATAAAGGAGTTCACCCCCAAATGGGCTACATCTCCTTGAGCCTCCATCAATAGACTAGGATCTCTGGGATTAGTTTGCCTAATTTCTTTTACAAGCTATTGCTCAACTCCAATGGATTTACTTACTGTACCATTCGGCTTAGAATACATAAAAACCCCAAAAATGACTATTAGATCTCTGAAAACATACCATGGCTCATATGGGCATGCCCTCTTCTACTGGTGGCCTTGAGCTTTCCTGAGCTTCCCTGTGGCCAAAAAACCTGTAAAAGTACTCAAATGCCTATGCAAACTATTCCAATGAGTTAAGAGCATATCAATTAGCCAAGAATGACTATTCAATCACTGAAAATGGAATTTGGCTCCCCTGGGCATGACCTCCTTCACTGGTGGCCCTAGGCTCCTTGGAGCTCTCTAAAACTTCCCTGTAGCAAAAAATGCAATAGAATTCTCCAAATTCCTTTGAAACCTATACCAATGGATTCAAAACATCCAAAAACCCCTAGCTGGGATTTTTCGGCACCTGGTTTGGCCAAGAAATGAAGAAGATAGACCTCCTGCAAGTTTTCTCCTTCAAGCTTGTTGTCTCTGGTTCGCCAATTCGCACCTCCTGAGTAACCTGGATTCTAGGCATTTCCTGTGCCTAAACCCAACACACACGCCATCTTCCACAAATAATGCAAATTGTCGCACAGTTAGGGAACCTAGCCCCCGATCCGCAGAAGTGTTGGACACGTGGTTTCCATGTGACCACATCCCGTGCCAAATATGGACACCTGTTGCAACGACCAGATAGGTGACAAGTGGCGGGTGGAAATGGGAGATCCATTTGAATTTTGTTTGACCCCACGCACAACTTCGTGGCATGGTCSTATGGTATTGTATATACGAACGACGGGTGGGGCTAATCCCCAGCTCGGACCCCACGCCATATCTAACACACAACTCATTTACATATAAATGAAACCATTATATTGCAAGAACCATCGTGCGGGCTAGTGGTAGCCCAACCTTTTCCAAAGTGTTCCATGCATGTAGGAGGTMTTGGGTTCGACCCCTGCAGACTCCACAAAAATTTTAAACTATACCAAGGTACCACATGGAATCCCATGCCTGGGCCACGTGGCACGACCTAATTTGCCAAAAAGGATGCCATGTGTCCAAATTTCATTCGCCCACGTGTTTTCCACTCGACTGCCAAATCAACACCTGCCACATCATCATCTTCCATTTCAGCGCTGCCAACTCAACTGCCATGTGTGGGTCCATACCCTGCCACGTCAACCTGTATGAACTGTACATACTGTATAGTCAACAAAATTTTTCCTATTTGGAAAAATGAACAGAACGTGATATCTCACTCATTTGATGTTTGTTTGAACTCATTCGAGTTGCGTTGGGTTCGTGAGGACGAGGCCTACGCACCTGTCCGTTTTGAAGTGATTCCGAACACTTTGATTTTTGGGCTAAAGTTTAACCCCTGGTCCAGATTCTGACCACGCATCTTCTAGGTTACTTAACCCACTTCTAGGTCACTTAACCCATTTCTAGGTCACTTAACCTATTTCTAGGTCACTTAACCTATTTTCCTCATTTTTAGGGTTAACCACTTTCCATAATTAGAAAGTTATCCATTTAAATATTCCTCCTTGACTTTGTCACTTTTTCTTTACCATTAAATAATAATTTCTTCTTTGCAAGCTTCTTTGACTTTTTTGACCTTTTGGGGCTTCAAGCCTACATATGAGAGTCTTCCAACTTCGTAAGGCCATAACTCTCAAACCATGAGGAGTTATGTGGCATTCCACATACCACCGAAAATGGCATGACAAGCACTATCCATCTAGGATAGTTTCACCGACAACTTCATTGATCTTCATCTCATTATTCCACATATAAGCATGGTTTCTCCAACCATACTTCTAGGATAACTCAACCGTAAAGCATCTTCCCTTGAGGGCTTTCACCATAAGGGGACCACTTTGGAGTTCATCCATTTGTACACCTTATCAACCATGATAAGACAATTAAGATTCATATTTACATCAATCCAACAATGCATCATATACCAATGAAACCACATCAATCCATCTTCATATATGCATCATGTATCAATGAAAACTCATTGATCCATGTTCATCAATATACTATGATAATACATGTATACCTCAAACCTTTGACCTTTGACATCATTCAATCATTCTTTGGCATCAACCAATTCCTTGACATCAATCCTTTGACATCAATCAGTCAATCATCCTTTGGCATCAATCAATCAATCATCCTTTGGAATCAATCAATTCCTTGACATTAATCAATCACTTGACATCAATTAATTAAACCTTTGGCATCAATGACAACATGATCCAACAAAAATGTCATAACGTCTTCATAACATATCCAAATTCAATAAGAAAAAATTTATTGGTTAGAGTACAGTCTGTAGTATTTTGTGTACCATTTTCAGATCCACACAACAAATATTTTGTGTGGGGAACGCTCTACAAGTTCTCTTTCTAGAATAATCCAAAATTCAACAAGGTATGCCATTTTTGCTATAACTCATTTTATGAGAGGTTCCAAGTAGTGAAACCTGGAGAAATTTCATAAAAGACATTGAATAACATTGTGTACTATTTTCAGATCTTTATTCATTACATGTACATAGTTATGATTATTTCAAGTTAGGGTTGTTAACTAATCCAAAATTAGTCATGTAAGACTAAAGTAAAGTTTGATGAAAATGCTAGTCTCTTGTTGTTAAAGTTAAGGAAGGTTTGCAGGTAGGTGATCATATACACCAGGTCTATTACAGCGTTACAAATCATATTTGGATGATGAAATTGATGAGGGATTTTGGTTGAGGTACATGTTGGGTACATGGTTGAGACAAGTAGTTGATGAGTTGGCACATACATGAGGTGTATAGTTGATGATGTTGGTACATCTTGATGAGTCATATTTTATGTGTATTTGATGCATGATTGGTACATATTTGTTGCATGGTTGATGCACTCATTGATGGTATAGGTTGAGGTACAGGTTGGTGCATGGTTGATGCACTTGTTTATGGTACAGGTTGATTGCAGGTTGTTACAGGTTGTTTGGTGCAGGTTGATTGGTACAGGTTTACAACAGTATATCTCACAGTGATAGTGTGACAGTGATTTCATCATTCTACTTCTACGACAGGGCAAGGAAAGGTGGTTGTAGCCACCTTCCGGTAGTAGTCGGAAAACATAGGGGGTTGTAGCCTCCTTCTGGTTGTAGCCAGAGAATTGGGGAGTTGGAGCTTCCCTCAGGTTGTAGCCTGAGAAACTAGGGGGTTAGAGCCCCCTTTTAGTTGCAGCTGGAAAATAAAGGAAGTTGGTGTTTCCAATGAATTTAATTCTTAAAGACATATAAGAAAAAGCATTATGTGGTTTTCTCCCACTTTGGGTTTCCACGTAAAAACATTGGTGTACTGTGCATGTGTATGATTTCTCATTTGTTCATTGTTTATTTACTCTAAAACTATTTAATCTATTACTGATTCACCCCCCCTTTCAATAATCCAACTATTGGTATCAGAGCGGGTTCCTTCGAAAATCAGTTTAACCACTGGAAAAATATCATGGATTATTTTGATAATGGAGTACCACTTTTTAATGATCAGAATGGGTTAAAGTATGAGATATGGAGCAGAAGAACGAAAGTATTTTTACAAACACATGGGCATTATATTTGGATATCAGTCGTTACAGGATATGATAGTACAAAAGGGTCAAAGACTTCAACCAAGAAGGAATTGAAGAAGAATAACAAAATAACAATGGATTTCATCTGGGAAGGATTACCTAATCCGGTAAGAGAAAATATTGGTAAATGTTCATAAACCAAGAACTTTGGGATAAGTTACATGACATATATTCTTCACCCATTGCAGATTCAGAAAATGCCAAAGAAGATGCAGGTACAGATCAAGAAGAAATATGTTCACCATTTCAAACAAATTCAGAAGATGAAGAGTACATAATCAACAGAGGTATGTTATTTTTCTTTAATTGTGAAAAACGAAGACATCTTGAAATAGAATGCCATGAAAGAAATGAGACAGAAAAACTAATTGAAAAAGAAGACAATTATGAAGCAAAATTGATTAGTGCTTTAGCTGAACTAAGAAAAGAAAGAGAAGAAAAAAAGTCGCTCGAGAAAGAATTGATGAAACAAAAGGAAAGTGTTCACATTTTTGAAGAAGCCAACAAGTCATTGAGAACTTAAGAACTCGGATAGAAGAAGCCAAAATATAAAAGAAAACATTGAATATCAAAAGCCATATTTGGAATCCAACATAGCAGCACAGAAGGAAGAAGCGGAAATGAGAGAGAAGATATTGACAAATCATCTTAAGGAAAGAACTAACGATCTAAACCAGCTTGAGGTAGAGTTTGGTCAAGAAGAGAAAGGACTTGAAGAAGAAATAATCACATTAAAAATCCATCTTGAAGAAGTGAAAAGAACAGAAGAAGTCATGAAGTCTCAGATAATGAAGAAATAAGAATAGGTTGAGAAGCTTGAAGAAGAAGTTGTCACGTTGAGAAGTAAAATCGCCAAGATTGACAAGAAATTTGAAGAGACAAAAACATCCACATCATTCATAGATAATGAAGAGAAGCACTCTAGGTTGCTAGAAAAGAAGAATGAAGAAAATAGAGAGAGTTATGCAGAAGTACTCAAAGGAAGGAATCATGGTCAACCAGAATCTAAGAAAACTGTTGAAGATACATCTTCAAGAAGACCATCCATGTTCAAGCCACAACGAAGCTTCAATCATGATCATGATCAGTCAAGGCAGAAATTTAGAAGGACTACACCACAAAGAAGATAATTCACTCCCAGGTATGCAAATTATTTTTATGGTCATTGTTTTTATTGTACTAATTTTGGACATAAGGTTGAAAATTGCAGGGACTATAAAAGAAATGTTCAAGCAAGAAAT
>JASDQU010011344.1:77073-106058 GCA_032191745.1 Picea mariana
TAATCCAACATCATCTAGATCCAATTTCTAAGTAGTTTCTACTCTGATTCTCTTAGTGTTCAAATATTTTTCCATTTGTCCCAAAGAGTGTGTTGCTACTGAGGAAGGATTGGTGTGTTTATTTTTTTAAATGACTCTATTTTTGGCCAGCCACAATCGACAACATACAAATTTTGGGGATGCCTTCCATGCTCTTTGAAACACATACTTACCATGGAAAGAACCCTAATAGAAATACCCCCACATGCCCAACAATGTTTTACAAGTTGTGGGCCATGATATCTTGTGGATCAATTCTGAATACACTAAGTGTCATACCTATTTGGAGAATTCACATTCCAGAAATAAATGACGAGTCATTTCTAAGTTTTGACAACATAAGGCACATCTAAAAGGCCCTTGAAATCATCGTTTACTATATTCTCCCCGGTTAGAAGTTTACCATGAGATAAAATCCAACAAAATATGTTTATTTTTGGAATCCCATCATTATTCCAAATATTCCTCCATATGTTTGATTTGTCAGGTCGGATATTTCACTGAAGAAAATCCATGTAGCCTTCCTTTACTGAATAACTTATTGTTCCCAAACCTCTGTTATCTCTTAAGTATTTATGAACCAGGGTTGCTCCTTCAAGATTCAATAAGAAGGACAAAGATAGAATAATTAGATGGGGGAAATCGGGCCCAAATCCCATCCCTGGAAATCGCCATTGTAGTTCTAGCTTGAGATATAAAATAGAGTATATGTATTCTTATTTGTTAAACACCACCTGAGAGGATCGAATGAGAGATCATGCCTTAGGGAGGATGTTCCAAGAAATTCATCATTCCATATGTTATTTTTCTTTCCATTATCGGGGATCCATGTGAGTGATTTTTTAAAGTGTGGGAGGGAGGCCTTGTTAGTCCTTAAATATATTCATGATTGTTTACCTACTAGTTGCCCCTATCCTACCTCTTCCTAGTATCAATTTTTCCCTATGAACCTTTTCTTCTATGACTTGTGGAGTGTTTTTTATTTGCTTTGGCATTTTTATCATGCATTAGTTAGATAAAGTTTAAATTTAAGATAAGAAGACTATCTTCCATCAAACTTAGAGCCATTTTTTGTTTAAATTCAAAAATTTGAAAGGCGCTACAAGAATAATGTTATTCTTGTAGCACCTGAAATCATCATTGCTATGAACATGCTCAATCTTGAAAAATCTTGTCAATGGTTGTGAGTTATGCTGAAGACTCAACAATGTGAAAAAATTATTATTTCATCATAATAAGGATCGGGAGGATGATCTAGGGAGATCATGTTTGTACCTGCCAATGTTCACATCAGATCAGGGTTTCAAGCCATGTTTTAATAACACGAACAATTCTAATCTGGAATTTCATTAATATCTATATCATGGTATAACCATTGTTCTACAGATAAAAGAAGCTCATGTATATCATTTGATTGCCTGAAAAATTCTAGAACAACCCTCAGTTTGAAATCCTAGATTTTGTAAGGTAACTAGGAGAATAACTCTGAAAAAAGGAGGACATGTCACTTGTTTAGATTGATAAGGGGGTGGAATTGTTAGAAGCTTATATCGAAGTGAAGCCAAATTTCAAGAACGCAAGGTGGTATGAGTTTTTCACCACATTTCAGGGTAACAATGAAAAGATCTCCATGCTTTTCACACAAAATTTCGATGGGTACGAGACATTAATTGATAATGTGTTAATAAGTGTTACTGAGTATTCTATTTCAGCTACATATAAATTATATTTATATGGACAGAGGTGGTGGAAAAAGGATAAGTTGCTTGTTGATTTAGCTAATCACTTTATGGTCCCAAAACATCAAAACCCTAACTAGAGCTAGGGCATACCGCAAAAATGGTTGAAGGAGAAGGATGAAAAAACACAGAGCAGAGTAGCTGAGAGGAATCAAGTTGGAATCTGAAACAGAAGATCGTGATGAACATGTAAACAAAATCATTGATAAAAGATAGAGAAAGCTTAAAAAGGGAAAATAATTTGTGGATTACCAAAGCATGCCAAAAACCAGGGAAACCAGTAAACTAAGGCTAAATTCCAAAGCCTTATTCAAGAATTCATTGAAGAAGGAAAAGATGATTATTCTTGATGATAATATAAAAGAGAAACCCCCCCAGAAAATAAGGAGAACAAAGAAATAGTTGCTAATGAAAGAAACAGTGAATTTTTAAGCTGAGATAAAGAAAGATCCAACTTATATCCCAGAGATAGATGAGTTGCCAGGTCCATACATACAATAAATCTATACTCCAAAATGTTTTGTGGAAGAGGATATTACTGTAGGTTCATCTTCAAAAGGACACAAGCACGAAACAGGGAAAAGAAAGACAAAAATTGTCAATTAATTTAAATCAGCCTGCACCAGAGGAAGGCCATGAGGAATATAAAATGAAGACAAAGGATGAATTGAATCAAAAAATAAAGAAATTAAAGGTTGTTTTCAAAGAGATGAAACAAGAAAAGCTGTCACTTAAATTCTGGAATACTAAGCTACAATAAAAAATTGTAGAATTTTCATGTAGCTGACTGTTTTAGCAGTCAAATTCTGAAGAATATCCTGAGAAAAACATGAATAATTTGAGAAATCCGTTGAAAACCCACTTCTAAAATGGGCCAAATTATCTATGTGAATAATCATTTTCCCAAAAAATGAATCCATGGGAAGATACAGGTGAATCTTTGAAGCAAATTGTTCCAGATTGAAACAATAAATCATTTCATGTTTCAGTCACTAACTTTGGGCGCGGTTTTATAGAATATGGGGATGAAATTTTGGAAACAAAGAGAGGTTTTTGTTGGAAATGGGCCCATTCACAAAAACCTCTCTCAATTTTTACATAGATATCATGGTTTTGGAGATGCAAAGAGATATTTGGACCCTATTTTTCGGGAATTTGCCAAATTTATTTTCCTAAAATAACTCATGGACCATAGTGGATGAGCCACCTCATCAATTTGACTTGGAGATCAGATCTTTTCTCCTCCTTGGTTATTTGAAATGTTAAAATAAATATGGATGAGGAGGTTTTCAGATCTATTTCTTTTGGATCTTGATAATTATGTATTTTTTTCTATATAAACTCTGTAAAAGGAGACTTTAGGGGGAGGTCAAAGTGGAGATATCAAAACTATGTTTCTATCAGTAAGGACTGGAGTATGTTTCATTTTGCACTAATTGAAATGGCTATCTAATGGTTATATTTCTCTTATGTCTTCGATTCTTGCTTGTCTTACTTGAATGTATGTTTATTTTTTCAAAATGCAAATTGATCTTTTCTGTTTATGATATGAGTGAGTGAAACTTTTGCTGATTACTTATTCGTTTATTGTTTTATGTTCAAGTACATGTTTCTTATTCTTAAATAATATTTAGGAAATAATATTTTTCATATGTTAGTGGACAAATTGGAAACCCACATACCTCTTTCATGTTTTTGAAAACTCTTGTTTAACTCATTAGATTGACAACCAATTACTAAGGAAAGTGTGATAAGAACTTGTTCCCGTGATAAGAAACTAATATTACTCTCTACCCATTGTTTGACCCTCAAACCAACTTCAAAACTCTAAATAGACTCAAAAAACACAAACCATTTCAATAACTTGATGATTCCCTAGCTTTCCCTTTAACAATCAAGTGAAACTTTAGGGACTAACATCTTTTGGCGTCGTTGTCGGTGACAAATGAACGGAGTTATTTTCCCTAGGAGAATGACAATGTCTAGATCCTCTTCTTGATGGTGAATAGGAAGTAGACATCAATTTGACTGCAGATCATTCACTTGATGACTCCATGAAGGAAGAATCCATAGGCAACTCCACTTACCCATAACCTCAAAAGAAATGGAAGCCATTTTGACACAGAGGTATACATTTTGTGATTTTTGCAAAGTACCTGGGTTTCCCAATTTTGTGCCTGATAGAGAAGAATGGGAATGTTGTTTGCCAAGATTTAAGGGACAAGATTGGGACATTCCTGCTAAACATTTGTTGCAGTTTCATGAACTTATGCATCATTTAAACATTGTTCATGAGGATGTCTTGATAAAGTTGTTCATGTATTCTCTGGAAGGGAAGGCTCAAGAATGGTGTAGATCCTTGCATATCTCCAATATTTCTTCCCTGAAAGAGTTTCATGTTGCATTTCATTCTCATTGCAAAGAAATTTTTCCTATTGAGTCTCTATTTGAAAATTGTTGCGAGCAATTTGATTCATATATTCCGAATTTTGTAGATGATGAGATGGAAGTAAATGTTAATGAAGTACAAGAAGACTCATTATCTGATGGATCCTTGTCTAGTTTTTATTTCCAACAAAATAGATTTCAACATTATGCCCATAATGAAGCTAATAGTAGTCTGACTATAGATACTTTTGACATTATATCATAAGTTCCCAACAGTTATAGCTATGATGAATTTTTTGATCAAATATTTTATGAAGACATTCTCGTTTTCGATGATTATGAGGGAGATGAAGAACAATCCAAAAAAATTTACTCTTCATCAACTATTGTGCAACAATTTTAGGAAGCTAGTAATTCCACATATGACATTCTTGAATCATGATCTAAGGGAACAATTCAACAGAGGTAATATTATATTAAGCATGATGTTCCATCTCTTCAAATTGATGAAACTATGTCACATCCCCTTGTTTCTTATAATAATATTGATTGTTTCCCCTGATTGTAATAAAACAAGTGATGTCCATGTGTTGTTTCAAGGAAATCAAGTGGATTATGATCTCACAAATACAATAGAAATTGCAGGGGAGCAATTTGGATTTTTTTCATCAGCTGGAATTTTGTCATATTATATATGATCAAATAGTCATCTACATGGAGTCAGTGTTTCCACAGGTTCAAAATTTTGCAGCATTTGGAATTAAAGCAAATTGCAGTTGTAAGTATGGGTTACCCATTCATTTTTTACTGCAAACATCTCAGCTTTTCTACATTTTATTATTTACCTGCAAGGAAGAAGACCATCTTGTCAGTCAAATGATTTCATGGATGCATTGGAAGTTTGATGTGACCTGATCAAGTGATCCAGGTGGATATTGGTGGCCACCCACCTGTTCCAACTGGCTCCTCTTGTCAGTTGTTAGTACAACATGTTATTTTGTACTTCTGTGTAATTATGGGTTCTACACTTTCGGGGTTGTTTGAATCCCTACGCATCTCCTAGGTGGATATCGATGGCCTCCCACCTAATCCAATTGGCTTATTTTGTATGTTTTCATGTCAACACATCTTGTTGTACTTCCAGGGCCGTTTTGGGCCCCCAAATAGTGTTTTTTTGGCTCGACACAGTCAAACTATAGGTGGAGTCAGTTTTTGATGGTGTAATGCGTAGTTCTCTAAAATACCTTTCCAATGGGCTATCCCACACATAAAACAGAGATCGTATGCAAAAGTTACGACCATGGGAAGTTAATGTACTAACTTACCCAAACGGGGCCCACGTGACTTTTGGTGTTTCATCTCCTAGGGTTAGGTTTTTGGATGTCTAGGGTTTTGGAATTCCTGTTTATCATAAAAAGGCCTTTAAAGCCTCATTGTAATCATCTTCTGGTGAATGAGAATAGTCGTCACATCTCTTCTCAAAGATAAATTTTCCACCATTCTAGCGAGTCTTGCACTCTTTATTTTTATAGTCTCTTTACAATTATTTCATTAATAGAAATTAAGTATTGTTGTATTTATTTGTTTTTGGAAATTTTCATGAGTATTTCATTTTAATTTCTCTACTTTCATTTCATTCTGAAAATAAATCTGGATCAGTGGTATCAGAGCAGGCTACTCTTGATCATTTTTTAGCACATGTCCCCGACGAGGTCTAAGTATATCCAATTGGGTCTCGAGTTTTTCTCTCTTGAGGACAATCACTCTCGCACACCCAAGAAACCCTCGATGGTGGTAGAAAAGAAAGACGGTGGAGCAAAAGATTATATTAACATGTTGCTTAAGCAATCTCTCGCGCGACAGAGGGACGAAATGATGGAGAATTTTGCACACATTCTTCAATGCCTGCCGATAGCAACATGCGCATATTCATCAAGTGGCCATTTTGGAGGAACCTCTCCCTTTAAGGTACAATTTAATTTTGATATTCCCATATTTGAAGGTTAGATAGATGCAGATGCCTCAGAAAAATGGTTAAATCTATTAGAAGGATATTTCTGTGTTCAAAATATTTTCGACAAGGAAAAGATCACCTTCGCACTCCTCAAGGCTCTCCCCCATATCAAACATTGGTGGGGAGCTTACTGGGAGCAAATTTCCACAGAGGAATATGGAATATATGGGGTTGAGACCACTTTGGATTTTTTTGTGGATGCGGTCAAAGAAAGGCATTATCCTGATGATAACTATGAAGACCAGTACATTAGATGGACCACACTGCAGCAAGAGAAGAGCCAAATAGTGTCAGAGTTCACAAATACTTTGCATACCTTGCGCACCAACATGGGTATCAAATACTCAGAGTGACATATGGTTCTGAAATACCATGGGGCTCTGCATAGGTACATCCAAACTGAAATGGATTTCCTAAACATCTCATCATTGGCAGTTGCCTATTGATATGTTGTCAAAATCGAGCAAAACTTTAGGCACCAAAAAAAATGAGAATTTGGGTCTGCAAATATGAAACAACCAAATCATGGTAAAGATGACCCTAACCAACAACCTCTAGACAACCAGTCCAAGACATAGGACAAAAAGGGTAAATTAAAGACGAAGAATGACACTGGGAAGTGGTGTGATGTTAGAGAAAGATTTGCCTCACCCTATGTAATCTTGCAGAGATGGCCTTATTCCATTTCCCTATGTAGACTTATCTTCCTTGTTACTAAAGTCTAGAGACAAAAATATAATGTTTTCCACTTGTACACATCTTGCACCCTATACAGCAAGCGTATACGTAGGCTTCTCCACTACAACCTGCGTACATCGGGATTTGTGCCAAAAAAACAAAATTAAATGTCAGGTTTCCATGTCACGACAGGAGATCTCTGATCCTTACCCTTCCATAGATTGGAAACGTTTTGACTTGGCCCTTCAGTTGCATTTTGAAGGCTATAAAGAAGTCAATTCTGTGCTATGGAAGAAGAGAGAGAATTCAACTTTGAGAGCAAAGTTACTCTGGAGAAATTATTTCCTTCATACTGAGTCTGCATCCCTTTGTCCCTTAAGTCTGAACACAGTGTTCAGCCCCCAAGATCTTCCCTTATTGATGGAGAACCTCATTATCTCCCTTATATGAGCTTGCCTTTGGTGGAGGATTGAAGTGGTGGAGGCCCAACTGGAAGGAACTTAGTTTCTCGATTCCAAATAGTGCTGACATGAAAGTCTGTAATATTTTCAATTCTGCTGATCATTTATTAATAGAAATACTCTTTTCCCGTCTAATTGATGTCTTGCAAATATATGCATGATTATTCATGGGTGTATTTGTTATGTATATTGATGGATTGTGCTATCTAATGTGTTGACCTTTTATATTGCCACCATATGCTTGTTTTTGCTTGTTTGTTGAGAATTTGTTGTGGGTATATAGCTTTGGTTTGAAGCACTCAACGGTGGACATCATCGAACATATGGACAAGGTAGGCCCCTTTCTTATTTCCCTTGCACATTGATTTATATAGCATATTTTTGGAATAGAGTTGATTTCTTCAGTCATTTCCGTTTGTTGTGGTTCACCCTAGCCATAGAGAGATTTTCCTCGTAACATGTGACTTCCAAAAAATCCCCCGGCACGACACCAATGAATGTCTACTCGAAACAGTCATTGGTGGTCGAGGTAAAAGACACAGAGACAAACCTGAATTCAGAATCCAATCCATAAAATATTGAAAACATACAGATCATCGACGCAGACCCCACTACTACTGTTACAACCACAACAATTCAGGTAGAAGAACCAGTAGATTCTGAAGAGGGGTAGTGCCTCTTCCATTCACAGATGTGGGTGAAGGGAACCCCATTGCATTTCATTATTGATAACGGTAGCCAGAAGAACCTCATCTCATCTGAGGTCTTCAAATGGTTGGTGTTGTCAACAACACCACACCCGCAGCCATACAACATCGGGTGGCTTCACCAGGGACGATATCTTCACGTCATCCAACAGTGTTGCCTATCCTATGGCATCCATCCCTTCAAGGATGAGGTAGTGTGTGATATTTCCCCTCTTGATGTCTGTGATGTTGTTTTGGGCCAACCATATATGTGGAAACAACATGTTTTCTATGAGTCTAGATCTCGTAGTTTCATTATTACTCTGGGAGGTCAACTCTACAGGATACCATAGGTAGTTTTGACTACTGCTCCACCAAACAACACTGCAAGGTAATCTCTCATACCACAAAATTCATCCTCTTCACATTTTGTTTAAAGGATGCACAAAATACCATTACAACCATTGCATCCTCAACACCTTCTATCCAACAAAAACAGATTGTCTAAGAGACAAAATATATTGTTTCTTCACCTACAATGGTGCCTACACAATGCCCCATGCAACCCAGAGACAACAGGTTGGTGGAACAGATTCAACCCCTTCAGCAACAGGTTTATGATAGTCTTCCACAAGCCAAGAAGCACAACTTCTCCAACAAGGCGCGTGGCTCACCAAGCTTAAAATTCAGAAAATGCTTTCCCCTATTCGTTGGGCACTCAACTCAATGGAGACCATTGCTTCCTAAGGAGGGAGGATTGATCCAGGTGGATATTGGTGGCCACCCACCTATTCCAACTGGATCCTCTTGTCAGTTGTTAGTAAAACATGTTCTTCTGTACTTCTTTGTAATTATGGGTTATACACTTATGTGCTTGTCTTAAGCCCTACACATCTCATAGATGGATAATGGTGGCCTCCCACATAATCCAAATGGCTTATTTTTTATGTTTTAATGTCAGGACATCTTGTTGTACTTCCAGGGCCGTTTTGGGCCCATAAACAGTGTTTTTTTGGCTTGCCAAAATCAAACTATAGACAAAATCCAAGTTTGATAGTGTAATGCGTAGTTCTCGAAAATACCTTTCCAACGGGCTATCACATGCCTAAAACAAAGATCGCATGCAAAAGTTACGACCCCGAGAAGTTAATGTACTAACTTACCCAAATGGGGCCCACATGAATTTTGGTGTTTCATCTCCTAGGGTTAGGTTTTTGGATGTATAGGGTTTTGGAATTCATGTTTATCATAAAAAGGCCTTCAGAGCCTCATTGTAATCATCTTCTGGAGAATGAGCATTGTCGTCACATCTCTTCTCAGAGATAAAGTTGCCATCATTCTAGCGAGTCTTGCACTCAGTATTTTTACAGTCTCTTTACAATTATTTCATTAATAGAAATCAAGTATTGTTGTATTTCTCTATTTCTGGCAATTTTCATGAGTATTTCATTGTAATTTCTCTACTTTCATTTCGTTCCGAAAATAAATCTGGATCATCAAGGAACTGATTGATTAGTTGTGTAGGAGTTGTACATAAATCAAATTTCTTTTTTAACATGTTGGTTTCAGTTTGAAGATCAGTTTCCAATGTGAGAGTAATGTCAAGTTTTCAATATGCAAGAAAAATAATCCATGGCCTAATGGAAGTACTGGTGTGTTATCAGTTTTCTTTGCAGTTAAAAGATGCATTGAAATTGATTGATGAATAAGTAGTTGGCAGAGGGAAAAATCAAACTAGGGTTTTGAGAAACAGTCTCTATAATTTAATTTAAAGGCATTGGTATGTAGATTCTTAATGTTTCATCATGAAACATTATCCCCAAAAGGAGCCAGTGTTAGTCCTTAAATCTGTTCAGGATTGTTTACCTACCAATTGCCCCTATCATACCTCTTCCTAGTATCAATTTTTCCCTATGACCCTTTTCTTCTATGACATGTGGAGTATTTTTTATTTTCTTTGGCATTTGTGTCATGCATTAGTTACATAAAGTTTAAATTTTAGATAAGAATACTATCTTCCATCAGACTTAGAGCCAAATTTAGTTTAAATTCAAAATTTTGAAAGGCGCTACAAGAATAACGTTATTCTTGTAGCACCTGAAATCATCATTGCTATGAACATGCTCAATCCTAAAAAAACATGTCAATGGTTGTGAGTTATGCCAAATACTCAACAATGTGAAAACATTATGATTTCTTCATAAAAATGATTGGGAAGATGATCTAGGGAGATCATGTTTGTACCTACCAGCATTCACATCATATCAGGATTTCAAGCCACGTTTTAATAACATGAACAATTTTAATATGAAATTTAATTAATATCTATATCATGGTCTAACCATTATTTTGCAGATAAAAGAAGCTCATGAATATCATTCGATTGCCCAGAAAATTCTAGAACAACCCTTAGTCTGAAACCCTATATTCTGCAAGGTAACAAGGAGAATGGCTCCTAAAAAAGGAGAACATGTCACTTGTTTAGAGCCAAAGGGGGTGGAATTGTTAGAAGTTTATCCAGAAGCCAGAAGTGAAGTAGAAGTTCAAGAATGCAGGGTGGTATGAGTTTTGTACAACATTTTAGGGTCACCATGAAAACATCTCCATGCTTTTCACACAAAATTTCGATGGGTAAGAGACAATAATTGGTAATGTGTTGATAAGTGTTATTGATTATTCTATTGCAGTTGCATATAAATTGTCTTTATATGGACAGAGGTGGTGAAAAAAGGATAAGCTTCTCGTTGATTTAGCTAATCACTTTTTGGTTCCAAAACATCAAAACCATAACTAGAGCCAGAGCATACCACAGAAATGGTTGAAGGAGAAGGATGGAAAAATACAAAGCAGAGCAGCTGAGAGGAATCAAGTTGGAACCTAAAATAGAAGATCATGATGAACCTGTAAACAAAATCACTGATAAAAGATAGAGATAGTTTGAAAAGGGAAAACAAATTGTGGATTATCAAAGTAGGCCAAAAGATAGGGAAACCAATAAACTAAGGCTAAATTCCAAAGCCTTGTCCAATCCTTCTTTGAAGAAGGACAATATGATTATTCTTGATGATGATATAGAAGAGAAAACCCCACCTAAAATAAGGAGAGCAAAGAAATAATTGCTATTGACAGAAACAGTGAATTCTGAAGTTGAGATAAAGCAAGATCCAACTTATATCCCAGAGATAGATGAGCTTCCAGGTCTAGACATACAAGAAATATATACTCCAAAAAATTTTGCAGAAGAGGATATTACTGTAGGTTCATCTTCAAAAGGACACAAGCATGAAACAAGGAAAAGAAAGACAAAAATTGTCAATTAATTTAAATCATCCTGCACCATAGGAAGGCCATGAGGAATATAAAATGAAGACAGAGGATGAATTGAATCATAAAATCAAGAAATTACATGTTTTTGTCAAAGAGATGAAACAAGAAAAATTAGCACTTGAATTCTGGAATACTATGCTACAACAAAAAATTGCAGAATTTTCCTGTAGCTGAATGTTTTAGTAGTCAACTTCTGAAGAATATCTCCAAAAAACCATGAATAATTTCAGAAATCCATTGAAAACCCACTTCTAAAATGGGCCAAATTATCTATTGCGAGGGCCATTTCCACAAAAAATGAATCCCTAGGAAGATACAGGTGAATCTTTGAAGGCATTTTTTCCAGATTTAAACAATAAATGATTTCCTATTTCAGTCACTAACCTTGGGCATGGTTTTAGAGAAGTTGGAGATGAATTTTTGGAAAACAAATAGAGTTTTTGGTGGGAAATGGGCCCATTCACAAAAACCTCTCTCAAGTTTTACATATATATCATGGTTTTGGAGATACGAATATATATTTCAACCCTATTTTTAAGAAATTTGCCAGATTTATTTTCCTAAAATAACTCATAGACAACAGTTGATGAGCCACCTCATCAACTAGACTTGGATATAAGATCTTATCTCCTCCTTGATTATTTGAAATGGTAAACTAAATATGGATGAGGAGGTTTTCATATCCATTTCTTTTGGATCTTGATAATTATGTACTTTTTCTATATAAACTCTACAGAAGGAGATTTTAGGGGGAGGTCAAAGTAGAGATATCAAAACTCTTTTTCTATCATTAAGGACTGGAGTATGTTTCATTTTGCACTAATTGAAATGGCTATGCAATGGTTACATTTCTCTTATGTCTTCTATTCTTTCTTGTCTTACTTGAATGTATGTTTATTTTTGCAAAATGTAAATTGTTCTTTTTTGTTTATGATATGAGTCAGTGAAAATTTTGTCGATTACTTATTCATTTATTGTTTTATGTTCAAGTACATGTTTCTTATTCTTAAATTATATTTAGGAAATAAGAATTTTCATATGTGAGTGGACAAATTGGAAACCCACATACCTTTGTCCCAGTTTTGAAACCTCTTGTCTAACTTGTCAGATTGACAACCAGTTACTAAGCAAAGTGTGATAAGAACCTATTCATGTGATAAGAAACTAATATTACTCTTTACCCATTGTTTAACTCTTAAAACAACTTCAAAACTCTAAATAGACTCAAAAAACACAAACCATTGCAATAACTTGATGATGCCCTAGCTTTACCTTTAGCATTCAAGTGCAACTTTAGGGACTAACAGGCCCAAAGAAACTTCCAAATAAGAGATCATATTTTCCTACCTGAAGGAGCATATATGCATATTCTTCTATCCCCCAAAATAGATTTCTTATGCAAGGCCCATTTCCACCATTCCTTTTCTCATGTCACCAATCTCCAAAGAACTTTTGATCCGAGGGAAATATTCACCAATTCAGGGTCTCGAATTCCAAGACTTCCATTTTCTTTAGGGGACCTGACTGAGCTCTAATTTACCAAATGAAACCTCTTTGTATTAGATTTTCTGCCTTGCCACAAAAATTTGTGGATTTCTTGAGCCAGTGATTTTTTTATTCCAACAGGAGCCAATGGAGCAAAGAATTGAAAGATGGGGAGAGAGGATAGAACAAATTTAACAAACACCAGTCTTCCAGTTGGATTCAGCCAAATGGAACCCCATATTTTGAACTTCTCTTGTATTTTTTGCAGTATAGTTTTCCAAGCTTCTCCTAGAAGTGATTTCAAACAAATAGGCATTCCAAAATATTTAAAATATTTCCAATCATCTGAGAACAAAAATTGAAATATGTGAGAAATACCCATCAGATTATTAGCATTGGCATTCCAGGAATATAGTTGACTTTTATTTTTATCAACATTCCTCCTGAGATCTAGGTGAATTGATCCAAGATGAGTTTGAAGTGATGAAATGTAATTTTTGAGGCCCCACCCATCAACAGAGTGTCATCAACAAATTGACAATGGTTAATTCTTTTGACACCTATGGCAATTCTTATACATGGAATTCCACCTGAGCTACGCTCCCATTCTAGTCTTTTATTCAAAGATTCTACCATAAGAACATAAAGTAGAGGGTAAATAGGGTAGCCTTGCCTTATACCCATGGAAACTTTGAAAAACGGGGCTAGCCTACCATTAACCAATGGGTAAATCCAAGGATTATAGATACAAGAACCAATCCAGGAGATAAAGGACTTATTGAAACCAAAATTTTCAAAAATTGCATTTAGAAATTTGTTCCTAACTCTATCAAATTTATTGGCCATATATATTTTGATAATCATACCCTTTGCACCTCTCGTGAAGCTCGAATGGACGACCTCTTGTACTAGAATAATGCTATCCCAAATTTTCCTCTTCCCCAAAAATCCCCTTTGATTTGAGAGAATGAGATTGGCTAGGAAGGGTTTCAACTTGTTTGCGATAATCTTTGCCACAATTTTGTAAGAAAAATTACAAAGAGAGATGGGGTGAAATCTATCAAATGAAGAAGCATTATTTTATTTTGGGATTAGAGCCAAGAAAGATGAATTTGTATCCCCTCCCATGTGTGACGAATTGTGCGCATATTGGATCAGCCGAATGAAATAATATTTAATGATGGACACGCATCTTTTATAAAAATGAATAGTGAAGTTGCTCGACCCATGGGGTTTATCAAGGTTAAACTGATTTATAGCTACAAATATTTCCCCTTATGTGACTGGATTATTCAACTCTAAATTTTCTTCTTCATAAATTTTCAAAGGAATGTGGGAGAGAAATTGCTCACTTAACTCCTTATTCCAATCACCCTCTTCTGTGTATAGTTGTCCATAATGTAGAGAAGTTTCCTTTTTAATGTCCTAATAAAAGGATAACACTTCTCCAAAATGAGTTTTGATTTCTTCAACCCTATTACACCACTGTTGAATTTTAGCATGCTTATGAAAAAGAAAGTGTTTTTGTCACCAACTTGTAGTCACAGAGATCTAGACTTCAGCCTCCACATGGAATCCTCATCCTTTAGAAGATTTGACATAATTCTAATAGATAGTTTGTTCTTTCTTCAATAGGTCTGGAATCACTTCAATGATTTCCATCCTTTCTTATATTTCCTCAAGATTTCTCTTATTTTCTAGAACTGCTACATTAGGGAATTTTACTGAGACCTTGACACAGTTCTTAATTGAGAATTTAACTAGCTGAATATCTTACTCCCAAATGTGGATAGGGGATCCAGATATCCATTGACACCAAGAGCAAGAAACCAAAGGGAATAATTTAGGATTCTCCATCCAAAGGGGATTAAACCGGAAGGGGATGGGTCCCAAATTCTCCTCTTTCGTAAAGAGATAGAAATAGGACGATGATCAGAGTTGGCCCAAGGGATAATCAAGGAAGAGATCATCTCAGGGAGAGACAAAAAAGAGCTATGAATAAGAAAGATATCAAGCCTAGCCGCAATGCAACCTAGACATGCTCTCTATTATTCCAAGTAAATCTTCCCTTATTCGACTGAACATCAAATAAATCCAAGGTGGATATGAGATCCTCCATATTTTCCCTTGATGGACCCTTTACAATAGAACCCCCTCTTTTCTCCCTCAGATGCATGGTAGTGTTAAAGTCACCATCTATAATACAATTATGATTGAACCCATATTCCATTAATCCCAATACAGAATCCCAACATTCTAACTTTTCCCAGTAATTATTGGGCATGTAAACATTAGTAATATGAAGAATATTACATGTTGGTAGGTGGACCAACTGATCCAGAATGGATTCAGGAACCAAAATGGGTCCAGGAAGGCCTAAAAATCAAACTAGTCAGAATGGATTCAAAACAGGCGTGTGTGTAGGCCTTGTTAATATAAACCCAACGCAACTTGAACAGGCTCAAATGGACATCGTATGTGAAAGATATTGCGGTATGTTAGATTGGCCAAATAGGCAAAAAAATGATGACTGTGCAATCTGTACAGTGTTGACGTGGTAGCTGACTGTGCAGGTTGTATAGGTGTACAGTGATGTGGAAGGTACAGTGGATGCTGACTGGGCAAACACATGTTGACAGTTGGATGAATCAATGTATGACATGTGGCATATAGTGGACAAGTGGTATGGTGACACGTGGCCCAATCTTGGGCTGCCACATGGCACCCCTTCATTGGACAGTTTGGGAAAAATTGGTATGGACTCCCAGGGATTCAAACCCATGACCTCCAGTCTGAGTGGTGAGTGACTTGGCAAGGCTGGGCTACCATCCCGCCCACGATGTTACTTAGTAATTATGGTCGCAATTAAATATTTGAATGTGAAAGATTGAAATTTGGGCAGAGAAAAAGGGATGGGGCCTAGCCCCAACCCCCGATGCAACACCATATGTCTATCACATATAACCATAGCACATACCTTTTGTATGTTGGCGCACGATCCATTGTCCAACCCCGGTGCTACCATATAACGTATACGCTATATGTTGGTGCGGGGGGTTGTTATGAGTTGGTTAGCTCCTGGTTCTTGACAGCTACCATATAACCGTTGACTAAACCTTAGCACAGATATATGGGTTAGCATCGGTAAATCGGGCTAGCCTGTTGACCAGGGTGCGTAACCAACGACTGTGACCAAGGAGATAAATACCAAGGCTATGGACTCGGGGGCGCGTGGGAGCCAGGACCAGAGCCATATGGCCATGCAAACGACCAGGGGTCGAGACTTAAGGGCTAGACCAGCGCGCTATCCTAGCCCAGGGCCACATGGAGGGTGCCCATATGACCAGGGGCCCGTGTGAAAGGGGTTTCGCCCTATTTTTTTCCAAAGTGGTTTTTTCCACTCTATAATAAAGATTTGTATTGATTTTTCAGTAGTTTTGAGAGATTTTGGCCAATATTGGGGGATTTGGAGCCCTTTTTTAGGGTAGATCTTGGGGGGAAGTTGGGATTTTGTTACCCAATTCAAGCCTATATAAACCAAAGGTTCTTGAAGCCATAAAAAAGGGGTTCAGAATAGGGAAATGCTAAAGAATTGAAGATCCAAAGCCATTTTTATGCACGGAAGCCATTGAGGAGAGCACCTTTGTGGGCCATTTCTAGGAGCTTCGTTCATTCGTTTTCAGTGCCTTCAGTTGTGACGGGTTCTTGAGATCTGGTAGAACACAACCAGATTAGTTTGTAATTCATTTTTCATTGTTATGATGTACTTTTGAAGCTTTGAACGGAAATAAGAAAGCCTCACCCACTGAGACAAAGGCCCGGAGACGTAGGCAAGATTGCTAAACTCCATTAACAATCTTGTTGTTATGGTTTGATGATTCTTCATGGTTATTTACAGATCTGTGTATTGTTTTATGGCTGCCATGTTTCTTCATTAATTCTTCCTCTCTTATCAAATTCCTAAATGGTAAATTAATTCATGTTTTAAAAACGAAACCATTGTCTTTAAAAGATCTTTTCGGATCAAGTGGTATCAGAGCTAGTTGACGGTTGGTTTTTGAGTTTGCATGATTACCAGGGAAAGGATGAATCATGGTGAAGGCGAGCTTGTTGAAGAGAATCACGAGATTGGATCGAGAAAGAGAACTTCTCAAAGTGAGAAGATGGCATCGGAAGAGGGACTTTCTCATGAGGAGAAAGAGTTTTGAAAGACTTTCTTCGCCATGTCGGAGATGATGAAGGTTCTATATGAGGATTACTTGGAACGGAAGAGACCGATTCTAGGTGAATCTTCAAAGGTCAAAAGTGAAGAAGGAGAGGATCATCCTCAAACTCTTCCTTCACCTCCTTTTTCTCCATCAACTTTTTCTTCTTCAAGTTCAAGTTCAAAATCCACCACAAGAAAACATTCCCATAAACATAAAAATGAAATGCCTTTACTTAAGCTTGATGTGAAATTTGAATTACCCATGTATGATGGTGAAGTCAATGCAAAGAGGCTTGACAACTAGGTCAGGTAGATGGAGGTTTATTGCAGTGTGCAACAGATCAAGGATGAGGCAACTCAAATCAAGTTGGCATCGCTTCGACTTGTAGGCACAACAATCATCTGGTGGCAAAGCAAGTTCCAAAATGGCACGCACAAAGTGGGTAATATATTTCCATCATGGCAAAGTTTTATTTCTGCACTTAGAAAACATTTCTATCCTTTGGGTTATAAAGAGAAATATTTAATTGAATGGCAAACTCTTAAACTAAGAAAAGGAAAAACAGTGCAAGAATACACATATGGATTTCGTAAGATGGAATTGATGTTAGATATTCCATTACATACCCAAGAAACTCTTATGAAGTATATAGGAGGTTTACCTGCACATATTCGTAACATTGTATTTATGTTTGGACCTATTAATATTGATGAGGTTTATGTTCAAGCAGTGTACATTGAGGCAGGGAAAACAAGAGTTGGTGTGTCAGGGGAATCATCTTCAAGAAAAGAGGACAAAAGGAAGTGGAATGGAAAGAAGGAAAATTCAGTGGGAAGAAAGGAAGAGAATTCGACCTCTTGCAAGCATTGCAAGAAAGAAGGGCATGATGAGGACCGTCATTGGAAATTGCATCTTGAGAAGAGACTGAAATGGTTCAAAGAAAGAAAAGGGAGGCAAACAGTTGTAGAAACAACACGTCCAACAGACTTGGGATCAGATTCAAGTGATGAATCTAAAATTTCAGCTTGGTTTGACATGTAAATTTGGTGATGGATTTGATTCTAGAAGTAAATTGTTTCACATAAGGGTCATAATGAGGCATACTAAGGTCGACACGTTGATATATAGTGGATCTCAATCTAACTTGATTTCACAGGAAGTGGTTAAATAGTTGGGATTAAACACTCAAATGCATCATAAGCCTTACTCACTTAAATGGATAAGCAACAATCATAAATTGCACATAACAAAGCAATTCACATTAAAGTTTGCAATTTCATCTAAGTTTGTGGATGAGGTAATATGTGATGTGGTTCCACTCAATGAATTTGGAATGATCTTAGGTAGTCCTTATTTGTGTGATCGCAAAGCAGTCTTCTATAGGGAACAAAATCAATATCACTTAATCAAAGCAGGCAACAAATATGTTGTACATGCTCATCATTTAAAGGAAAATCAATCTCTTCAAACAATTGAACAATTAAGAAAGGAATCTCATGCAAGCAACACACCTATAATTGTTTCAAATCAAGTAATTGATCTTAAGCAAGAACAGGAGATGATTGTAGAATGGAAGATCAATCACACTTTGCTTCAGGATAAGCTAATGTCATGCAAGTATTACAAACATATTAGCTCATTTGCAGTCATATTTCTGATGTTATCATTAGTAATGTTGTCAACATGGATGATAGTGGCTTCAGTAAGATGTGACAGAGTACAAGTGGCTAACAATATGTTGTTAGTTATCATGGTTTTTTTACAGTTGATCTTGATGAGACAGGTGCACAGGACAGAGTTTAAAGACAGATAACAAGTGGGGTGGACTATCCCGCACTTGATGACTGGTCAGTAAACTTTTGGACCACCAAAAGGTCTTTAGTAGGGAGGCGTGATCCAGAATGGATCCAAGAAGCAAAATGGGTCCAGGAAGGCCTAAAAATAAAAGTGCTTGAAATGGCTTCAAAACGGAAGTGTGAGTATTCCTCATCGATATGAACCCAACGCAACTTGAACGAGCTCAAACAAATGTCGTATGCAAAGTATATCGCAGTCTGTTTGTTTGGCCAAACAGGCAAAAAAATGATGATTGTGCAGTCTGTAAAGTCTGTACAGTGTTGACATGGAAGTTGACTGTACAGGCTGTACAGTTGTACAGTGACGTGGAAGGTACAGTGGATGCTAACTAGGTAGACACATGTTGACAGTTGGATGAATCAATGCATGACACATGGAAGATAGTGGACAAGTGGTATGGTTCCACGTGGCCTAGTCTTGGGCTGCCACGTGACACACCTTCATTGGACAGTTTGGGAAAAATTGGTATGGACTCCCAAGGAGGGTGGCGAGTGACCTGGCAGGGCTGGGCTACTAGCCCACCCACAATGTTACTTAGTAACTATGGTCGCAATTAAATATTTGAATGTGAAAGATTGAAAGTTGGGCAGAGAAAAAGGGATGGGGCCTATCCCCAGCCCCCGACGCAACACCATATGTCTATCACATATAACCATAGCACATACCTTTTGTATGTTGGTGCGTGATCCATTTTCCAGCCTCAGTGCTACCATATAACTCAGCCATATAACGTATACGCTATCTATTGGTGCGGGGGGTTGTTACGAGTTGGTTAGCTCTTGGTTCTTGACAACTACCATATAATTGTTGACCAAACCTTAGCGCAAATATATGGGTTAGTGTCGGTCGGTCAAGCTAGCCTGCCAACTAGGGCATGTAACCAATGGATGTGACCAGGGGGCTAACGACCAAGGCTACAGACTCGGGGGCGTGTGGGAGCCAAGATCAGATCCATATGGTCATGCAAACAACTAAGGGTCGGGACTTAAGGGCCAGACCAGCGCGCCAACCTAGCCCAGGGCCACATCGAGGGCGCCCATCTGAACATGGGCCTGTGTGAAGGGGGTTGCACCCTATATCTTTTCCAAAGTGGTTTTTTCCACTATATAGTAAAGATTTTTATTTATTTTTCAGCAGTTTTGAGAGATTTTGGCCAATATTGGGGGATCTAGAGCCCTTTTTGAGGCCAGATCTTAGGGGGAAGTTGGGAGTTTATTACCCACTTCAAGCCTATATAAAATAGAGGTTCTTGAAGCCATAAAAAGGGGTTTCAGAATAGGGAAATGTTGAAGAATTGAAGAGCCAAAGCCATTTTTATGCAGGGAAGCCATTGAGGAGAGCACCTTTGTGGGCCATTTCTGGGAGATTTGTTCATCTATTTTCAGTGTCATCAGTTGCGACGGGTTCTTGAGATATGGTAGAACACGACCAGATTATTTTGTAAGCCATTTGGCACTATTGTGATGTACTTTTCAAGCTTTGAACAGAAATAAGAAAGCCTCACCCACTGAGACAAAGGCTCGGAGACGTAGGCAAGATTGTTGAACTCCGTTAACAATCTTGTTGTTATGGTTTGTTGCTTCTTCATGCTTATTTTCAGATCTGTATATTTCTTTATGGATGCCATGTGTCTTCATGAATTCTTCCTCTTTCATCAAATTCCTAAATGGTACTCATGTTTTAAAAACTCAACCATTGTCTTTAAAAGATCTTTTCGGATCAACAACTTAACCATAATTCAATGCACTACTTCCAGGCTGCTATCCAGCTGAAAATTTTCAGATTTCCAGAGAGTGAAGATGCCCCCTAAAGCCTCTCTTGCACTTATAGATATTCCCTTACTCTTCCTCCAAATTTGTTGCATTTTTTGAAGGGCCTCATGCGTGTTCAATTTGGTCTCCTAGATCAGAAGAATTTTATGTTTTTCTATTCGTATTAAGTTTTCCATCACTTATTTCTTATCTTTTCTCCCCAATCCTCTGCAATTCGAGGAGACTAATTTCATTATTTACCTGATGATTTGGATGCCCCCCCTTTAGAAGGTCATGGGATATTTTGGAACGTCCATCTTGTGGCATGGGATTTCCCACTTTTCCCATCCTTTTTGTTACTTCTTCCAAGGTAGTTTGGATGCCTAAATCCTTGTCTGGATATGCTTCATTCTCCCTTTTGTTGCAATTTGATTGTTGAGCCACCTTCTTTATTATTGTTCTTTGTGAGGCTTCTATCTCAGATTCATCACCCGATTCTTCCTGAATTCCTTCTAGAAATGGGTCAGCTATAAATTTTGTTGGGGATGGGATCCCCATTCTTAGTTGTTTTAGCCTCTTGATGATTCAAAGGCATTTAAGGTTCCTTTACTATCTTATTGTAGTATTCTTTTTTGATTTCCTACTTTCGCGATTATGCAATTTTTTCCTCAATATTTTCCATACTTGTGTACTTGTTTCCATTGTTTTCCTGTGTACGATCCCCCCAACTGAGGATCTAAGTTTCTTTGGAGCTGACAAGGGAGGATTTCCCCCCTGATCTTGTTGGTGAACCAAAACTTTTCCATTTTCCTTCTTTCTTTTTGGTTGTTTCCATTGCTCTTGTTCCCTTTCATTAGGTTGATCCACCTTGAGCTTCAAACAATTCTTTGCAAAATTCCCATATTCACGACATGTTTTACATTTGAAGGGAAGCTACTCATAATCTACTTTTTGGATATAAGACCAATTATCAAAGGTTAACTGAATATCCTTAGCTAATCCTTTTTTGAGATCCACATCTACGCAGAGATATGCACATTCCTGGAGACCTCATGATTCAGCTCGATCAATGTAACTACCCAACGTATTTCCTATACTTCTCATGGTTTTATCATTCCAACAATGCAAAGGGAGAAAAGGAAGATGAACCCATACAAGCACTACTGAGGGGATATCATTTTCAGGACTAAAATCAGATGTCCATTTATTCAAATACATACACCTAGTACCCATAAAATCAGGCCCACTTCTAAAGATAAGATCCCAATCTGCCTTATTTTCAAATAGAAAAACAAAAAACCCCTTACCACAAAAGGTCGAAAACATATACCCTTGGATTTTTTTCTTCCAATTTAGATCCATCCATTGAGCCATGGCTCGCGGGGATGGCTACAAACTAGTAAAATTCTTGATTAACCCATTTTCAGCTAGTTGTAGTGTGGAAGGAAAAGATGTCAAGGAATGCACTAGAACATCATCAAGTTTCTTGAATAACCAGGATGGTGGGGGATTGACAGTCTTGGAGTAGGAATATATCAATGCCTTAAAAGCAAAAATATCCAACAACGATCGAGATAACAGGGGGGGGATCCTTCCCTCGATCTAGAGGCTATTCATAAGGGATGTGAGATTTGAAGATAAACTAAGTTTAAAGAAACCTTGTCTGAAGAGATGTAACATCCCCATCTATGATTCAGGCCATGTCACATCAAAATTTTGAACTTTGATACCACTTTGTAATGTATTCAACCTCCTAGTCGAGTCTTGTTACCACATTGTAAAGTATCCACTACCACAACTTGCTAAATAAAGCTCTAGCATCAATCCATTCTTCTACAGAAGCAAATCGTTGAAACTAACAGTGCACACTACTGGCCTAGTGCTACGTGAAACTACGTTTTACTAGCACATGCAAACCAGTCTCGTACCATGCGCAACAACTATGTCTTAGCAATTTTCACATGCTCAACCGTCATTGTGTCAGTCGTGTCGATCGTCCCTTAGTAAACACGACATTTCTAGGTTTGCGCTAGAACCCATATGAATATTGTTAAAGTTACTTAACAAGATAGCGACTATAATATCATAATGAACTCATAATACAAATACGAGCGTGTTGTAGGGGCTAGTTGACCTTGTCGACTAGACCCGACGGTCAACTTAGAACTTGTCGTTTGACTGGCGTAGTTAGAAGCAGAAGTCGTTCGGAGTCTCTGCTAACCGACCAACCCAGGCAGTTAAGCAGTTACAACTGCCTGTTAGAGGTATAAATAGATAAGCACATGAAGGCTCAAATAGCTTCATGGGAGAGGATATATGTAATTTTGTTGTATTGTCTATCATATAATAAAAGGACTCTTCTTTGGGCTCTCATTACTTATGTATTTCTATCTCTATATTTCTATTTGTATGCATGTATCTCTATGATGGCTATGTAAGTTTCTATTGGTAACACTCTCTACTTTCCCTTAGATTACAACATTGGTTATGTTGTCAGGACTTGAACCTAGGTCTCTCGGGTGAGATCTGATTATTCTAACATTGGTTCCATTCCTATACTGCGCATGGGGTCTGTCCCATTCACGCTCGTGGACTGGCACCACTTTGTGCACGCGATGATTCAATCCTTGCCTTAGAATCCCATAACCATTACCATGGAATTATCTAACATAAAACACTTAATAAATAACACGCTCTACATATGCAACATTTATGAAAAACTAACAATACATGCACAACCCAACATAATTATGTACCAATTCCATAAACAGAAATAACATAAGCATTCATAAGTTGAACAATATATAAACACATATAAACTGTCATGGCCCATGCCCTGCATATGAAAATATCATGTAGTTATACAACATATATAATCCACACACAAATATATATATATATATACAACTGTAACACATAATATATTTAACATGTATATGCACATTACTGAGAGACTAATACACATAAGAAGACACTTATTTTTTCTTGTAATCCACCAATTGTGCACAAAGCTCACATGTTCCTCCCAACCATAGACTCTGTCACTCATAACTCTTAGGAGTAGGTCACCCCCGAGTTGGGGCTTAAACTCCACCAAGGAAAAGGATTTCTAATCCACGCTAAGGTCTATAAACAATCAAAACACTCGGAAAAAGGTGCCAACCCCAACAAACAAACTAGAATCCCTCATTCACCACATACTTGTCCCACCCAAGGAAGTGTGCCCCTTCTCTTCTTAACATTCCTTCAATAGCCCTACTTCCCTTCTAGGGATTCAATAACAAGCCAGGAAAAAAGTCTAAGATCCCTTTAGCTACAACTGGGCACCTTGGGAAAGAAATTCCCAATAGTTCTCTCACCTGGAGAGAATGCTCATGGGCCTAACAACCCGCTTCTTCGACAAACATGGGCCTGAAAACATGCTTCTTCAATAGCACATGGACCTGACAACATGCCTCTTCAATAGTGCACAAGTCTTCCCAAGCATAGGATTATGTGATGGTAGCAAGTTACAACAAGATACAGATGCCTCTTAGAGGAAAGTTGGTCTACATGATGAAGGAATGAATGAATCCCCCCCGAAATACACTAAGGCCCAACAATATATTTGCATGATTATAACTGGACACTTTTCACCTTAGGAATTAACTTAGCTCCACTTGGTGACATGTTCCCATTCCTTAGGAACTTAGGATAAATACATATCCCATAATTATACTTTTGAAAATATTCCCTTTAAGCTTCACACCTCTTTCCCATTCTAGTGGAGTTTTAACCCCCCATCTCTTTTCGTCTGATTGGTCTGTGCACAGTGATATGCTTTTATTAATATCTGAGTGCAATTACATTTTAAAAAAATATGCACACTGGACTTTGTCACAATCCAATCTCTCCAACCTAATAACCACATAGGCACTCTGGCCTCAATATACATATATCCAAAGGCTCTCCAGTCCCAAAAATATCTTGGCTACAAACACGATCTGGTACGCACTTTGAATTGATCCTCGCGCACTTACTCAGGTGTGAGAAAAGCTATGAAACATGTGCACACTCTTCCCTTGGTTTGTGTTCATGACAATCCTCATGCACTTACTTAGGTGCACGCAAAGTTATGAAATGAGCATGCACTCTTCCCTTGGTTCACGTGTGCTAAATTGTACCAAAAACTTGTGCACCCATGACTCACCAACCTATATGTACATTTACATTACGATTTTTCCTTTTGTTCATCCTAGGGGTATTACATTGCCTTCCCCCTTATTTATGCATTGTCCTCAGTGCATTATGTACAATCCAAATTTCAAAAGTCTTCAAAAAGATATGGGTACTCTGCACGCATAGCATCTACATGCTCCCAAGTTGCATCCTCAGGACCGTAACAGGTCCACTAGACCTTTACTGGTCCTATTGCTTGATTTCAGAGCAGCTTGACTTTCCGATCCAGTATGCACACCAAATGAACTCATAAGTTTCATTCTTGCTCCACCTGAACCACATTCCAATCAATTACATGATTAGCATCAAGCACATACTTTTTAAGTAAATATACATGAATCACATTATGGATGCATATTGATGTAGGAAGTGAAAGCATGTATGTGACAGGATGAATCCTCTCTAGGATTTCAAATGGCTCACAATAATGTGATGCCAGCTTTGAACAATTTCCCAACTTAAGTGAATTCTTCCTAGCTTTCACTTTGAAAAACACGTGGTCACCCACTTTAAATTCTCTATGAGTTCTACATTTATCTGCATAAATTTTCTTCTTGTCCTAGGAAACCTTTAAATTCTATTTTATTTTCACCACTCGCTCTTCCATTCCCCTAAGTAAATATGGCCCAACCATTACTCTACCTACTGGGTTATCCAAACTCACTGGTGTGTTGCACCTTCTGCCATAACGTGCCTCAAATGGGCTCATATTTAAAGATGCTCGATACCCATTGTTATACACAAACTCAACCGAAAGTAAATATTTTTCCCATTGTGTTGGATTTTCCATCACATACATTCTTGGCATATCTTCTATCACTTGATTTACCCTTTTTGTTTTCCCATCTAACTATGGATGGTAGGCTGTGCTAAAATTCAGATCTGTCCCAAATCCTTTAAATAATCCCTTCCAAAAATTTGATGTGAACTTGGGATCTCTGCCAGACACAATTGTCTTAGGTACACCATGAAGCCTGTAAATTTCTCTCATATAAATATCAACAATGTTAGCTTCATAGTGTGTGAGTTTTATTGGAATAAAGTGGGCAACTTTAGTAATCGTGTTTACTACTACCATGATAGAATCATGTTGCTTGGTATTTCTAGGAAGGTTCATGACGAAATCCATTGTGACAACTTCCCATTTCCACTCAGGGATGGGAAATGGTTGTAGCAAGCTAGTTGGGTGTTTGTGCTCATCCTTTACCTTCTCACATTCCAAACACTTGGAAATAAAATCAACTACTTATTTCTTCATACTTGGCGAATAATATTCACTCTTGATAACAACAATTATCTTTTGGTATCATGGGTTCCCAGCATAAGGCACATTTTGTGTTTCTTTTAATAGCAAATTTTTCAACTCCTGAGAATCTGGTACATAAACTCTTCCCCTGTACATGAGGATTCCATCCTCTTTTAACTCAAAATCTTCAATTTTATGCTGCAAAATACCTTGTTGTAACTTTGTCTTTATTTTCACATAGTGTTGATCCAATTTTGCAACCTCTAACATTATGTCTTTCAAATATGATTTGCAAATGCTAATGGTTGTATCATGCATCTCATGCACTCTCTTGTTGAGTGCATCGACCACCTTGTTCTCTTTACCCTTGATATGCTTTATAGCAAAGTCATACTCATTGAAGAATTCTGACTACTTGCTTTTCCTGAGATTTAGAGTTGGTTGTCCAAACAAATATTTCAGGCCACTGTGGTCTGTCCTCAACTCAAACTTTCTTCACATGAGGTAGTGCCTCCACATTTTCAAGGCATGCACTATGGTTGCCAATTATAAATCATGAGAAGCATAATGCCTTTCATACTCTTTTAATTTCCTTGATTCGTAGCACACCACATGCCCATTCTAACTAAGGGCTCCATCGAGCCCTTCCTTGCATGCATCAATGCACACAATGAAGCATTCATTAGGATCAACAATTCTCAAAATTGATGCACTTGTCAACTAACTCTTCAATTGTTGAAAACTCCTTTTACAATCAGAAGTCCACTCAAATCTCACACCTTTCTTTTGCAAGCATGTGATTGGGTGTGAAATCTTTGAGAAGATTTCAATAAACCTTTTGTAGCACCCTGCAAGTCTCGTGAAGTATCTCACCTCTACGACATTCCTTGGTGTTGGCCATCCTTCAATGGATTTTATCTTCTTTGTGTCCACTGCTATCCCTTCCTATGAAATGATATGACCCAAGTAATGAATCTGCCTCTGGTAGAATGAGAACTTGTTGAGTTTTGCATACAATTGATGTTCTCTCAATACTTGCAACAGCATCCTTAAGTGTTGCTAATGTTCTTCTTCATAATTTAGGTAAATAAGCATTTCATCCAAAAATACAATGAAAAACGTATCTAAGTATTCTCTGAAAATACTATTCATTAAACATATGAAGACAATTGGTGCATTTGACAACCCAAATGGCACTATTGTAAACTCATAATGGTCATACCTCGTCCTCGGGGTTGTCTTGCTAATGCCTTTCTATTTAATTCTTACATGATGATAGCTTGATATGAGTTCAATATTAGAGCATATTTTTTCATCTTTCAGCTGGTCAAAGAGATCATCTATCCTTGTCAATGGATACTTGTTCTTCATTGTTACCTTATTCAGCTACCTGAAGTCAATGCAAAGTTTCAACGTTCCATCCTTTTTCTTCACAAATAATATTGGGGCACCCCAAAGTGACACACTTGGGCGTATATACCCCTTCTTAAAAATCTCTTCAAGTTGCATTTGTAGTTCTTTCAGTTCTAGTGTACTCATCCTATAAGGAGTCTTAGATATTGGGGTTTCTCTAAGCATTACATTTATAGAGAAATCAATATCTCTCTTGGGTGGCAACCTCGAGGTTTCTCTAAATACATATTCAAACTCCTTTAGGACTACATAATATTCAATATTTGACACTTTATCATTAGGTGCCTCATTCATATGCACTGCAAATAAATGACATTCATTCTTGGAGCTTTTCCTCAACTGCAAGGTTGAAACTTCTCTAATAGTTACAACCCTTGGAATACCCTGTACTATTTTCAAGTTTCCTTCTTTATCCAAGCAAGCAAAATCCTTATTATAATATTCTAGAACAACATGATGCATGTCCAACCAATCCATACCAATTAAGAAATCATATTATCCCAAGGGTATAATATTAAAATATGTTTATGTTATCAGTTCATTCATGTCCATTGGACATGTCTTAACCATCTCATTAATTTTCCTTTTTTCTCTTGTAGCTAGTTGTACTAACCAAGGTTTCCTAAGATTGCTTTTTAGCAATTGAAATCTTTCCACCATCTTAGGATCTAGATAACTATGACTAGCTCCCAAATCAATTAAAATAGCAATGGGTTGGTTTTTAATCTTACCTTCCACTTCAATCATATGTGACTAAAACTCAACTTGTTTGTTATCCAAGGCCATGTATATCCTAGGTACATTTATGTCCATGTCCTCAACTGTATCAACTTGTTGTACATTGTGAACAGACCTCACTTTCTCATCTTTGTGAGGGCAATATTTGTACATATGGTATCCCTCACAACCCCAACACTTCATTGGTTGTTTCCTTGGTCTTTTACCCATTGCCTCTATCATTCTGGGATCCTTGGGAGTTGGATGTCCTTGAAAATTATTTCCAAGAAATGGTGGATTGGTCCCCTTCTTCCTTTTCTCCATCTTTCCTTTCTTCTTGTCTTCCCAAGCCTTTTGGTAAGTGGGTCTTCCTTTTTGATGATCATAGAGACACTTGGCTCTCCTTATAGTTTCCTTCAATGTATTGGGATCATCATACTATATATTATCATTGATAAATAATGGCATCCCACTCAAGTAACTATGAATCTTAACATTTTTATCTTTGATGAAAGAAACATACTTCAGTAACTCTCAAAATCTCCTCTCATACTCATCTATGGTCATACTTCCAAGCTTGAGTTCAAAGGACTCCTTCATTTTCCTATAATAGTAATGTTTGGTTAAGTATTTCTTTTGAAAATACCTCTTGAACTCTCTCCAAGTAACCTTTCTCTCATCAATGTGTTGTACTTGCACAAATTGGTCCCA
The DNA here is from genome assembly GCA_032191745.1 of Picea mariana. Lineage (NCBI taxonomy): Eukaryota > Viridiplantae > Streptophyta > Pinopsida > Pinales > Pinaceae > Picea > Picea mariana. The sequence continues at coordinate 106,012 of JASDQU010011344.1, forward strand.
CCACATTGATTCTTTTCCCTTAAGCTGGTAGATGGAAATTCTCCCTT
>JASDQU010011344.1:108874-120735 GCA_032191745.1 Picea mariana
CCACCCCAAACCTCCTCTTAAGCTTCCTGACAGGATATGGGCTTAAAATACTACGCGCTCTCCTAACTGAATGTCTTGGAGAGTTATGGTAATACATGTAATACCTTATTGTTTTTCTTCTCTCATCTTGAGACATGTGGCTCTTCGATTTTCTTGAATTGGTCTTATGATAAACTTGATGTTGAAGCCATCTTGTTCCTCATTGGATTTCATAAGCCTATCATTATTAAATTTATAACTTTGGATGTCCTTTTGCAAATTTTTTATAGCCTTCACCAAATTCATGCTTTCTTCCTTGGATTCTCCATGTCCATTTGAATTTGTACCCTCATCACCTATATTTTCATACATCCTTTTGACCTCTTCTTCGTGGTCGTAGGTTCTTTGTGCATCTTCCATGCTTCTGATCTATGTGTTGATCTTGTACTGATCAAATTGTCATTAACTCTGCAAAATGTGCAGGAAACAATATTTTTTAATAATTTATGAAAACCATAAATAATATTCACATTATATTCTATAAGTGTCTCGGAATCATTTCTTCTGATTTCTCGTGAATTTAGCACCCTAATTCAAAATTCTAGGTGAATATTTGGACTCCTCTGTCCAGGAATTTTGCCTCCTCTTTTCTCTACTTTTATTTATTTCAAAGCTCGTGTATAGAAATTATGTGTTATACACCCATATTCATCGTGCACGCATGATCTACACATGCAATACCAAACGCACATACAACACACTAGTATTTAGTGTTCACAACTTTTATATCGGGCACTAATATTTATCATGCTCAACTTTTGGGTTCCGCGTATCATTATCTAGTGCGCACAACTCTTGTGTCGCACACCAATATTTCACACAAATTACACATTTTCTCTGCATCGCTCCAACATTCATCGTGCACCCTCTCACACCCAATTATCAATGCACATCTCCAATTCTACCCTACACAGCACCAATATTCCATGTGCACGCACTGCACACCAACACTATGCACGCGCCAATAATTATGCTATGTACAGTGCTCATATGCAATGCACGCTCACTATGCATCACCATAATTCAATGTGCATGCCCTACACACTATTATTATGTACGCACCCATCAATTTTGCATGGCATCCATATTCATCACACACATAATGCACTCCCATATTACATGTGCTCCACTAGTTCTATACCCTGTAGTTCCAATATGCAGTGCGTTCACACACTGATATATTCCGCACACCATAAGTCCTACACCGCATAGTGCCAAAATTTAGTACGCACACATTGTGCACCAATACTTAGGGCATGTGAGTCATTTCTTCACTTAGCTGACTTTTCCATATTTTCAGCTTGCAACCCCACAGTTATCATAAAAAATTCTTGCCTCACCAACTTCATGTTGATCTATGGCCCATATAAGTCCAGTGTTGACCCTGTGGCTATGATACCACTTTGTAACATTCCCATCTCTACGTTGGGCCATTTCAAACTTTTGAACTCTGATACCACTTTGTAATGTATCCAGCCTCCTATCTAAGTCTCATTACCACATTGTAAAGTCTCCACTAGAGCAACTCGCTAAATAAAGCTCTGACATCAATTTTTTCTTCTACAGAAGTGACTTTTTTTAACTAACAGTGTGCACAAGTAGCCTTGTGCTACACGCAACTACATTTTCCTAGCGTGCGCAAACCGGTCTCGTACCGCACACAACTATTTCTTAGCAATTTATGTGCACTCAACCATCATTGTGTCAGCCACGTTGACCATCCCTCGGCACGCATGACATTACTAGCTGCACACTAGAACCCATACAATTATTGTTGAAGTTACTTAACAAGATAGTGACTATAACAACGGAATGGAATCATAATACAACTATGTGTGCAACCATTCCTATGTCACGTGCGAGGTATGTCCCATTCACATGCGTTCACTGATACCACTTTGTGCACGCAACGATTCAAGCCTTGCCTCGGAATCTCATAACCGTTACCACAAAATTATGTAACAAGAAACACTTAATAACTACCATGCACTACATCTGGAACAATTATGAAAAACTAAAAATACATGCACAACCCAACATAATTATGTACCAATTCCATAAATAGAAATAACATAAGAATTCACAAGTTGAAAACTATATAAACACATATAAATTATCATGGTCCATGCCCTACATATGCAACTATATATTAATATATATATCCACCAACTACACATAGACCTCAAACGTTCCTCCCAGCCATAGACTTTGTCACTCGGAACTCTTAGCAGCAGGTCACCCCCGAGCTAGAGTTTAAACTCCACCAAGGCAAAGGATTCCTAAACCAAGCTAAGGTCTATCAATAGTCAAAACACTCAGACAAAGGTGCCAACCCCAGCAAACAGACTACTGCCCCTCATTCCCCACATGCATGTCCCACCCCAGAAAGTGTGCCCCCTTTTTTCTCAACAGTCCTTCGATTGCCTCACTTCCCTTCCATGGCTTCAACAACACGCCATACATGAAGTCTAAGAGCCATGTCATTGCAACTGGGCACCTTGGGAAACCTAAAGAGAATGTTCACGGGCTTGACAACCTGCTTCTTCGAAAAACATGTGCATGAAAACCCACTTCTTCAATAGCACACGGGCCTGGAAACCCACCTCTTCAATAGCGCATAGGCCTTCCCAAGCACAGGGTTATGTGATGGTAGCAAGGTACAACAAGATATGAATTCCTCCCAAAGGAAATTTGGTCTACATGATGAAGGATTGAGTGAATTCCCCCTGAAATACACTAAGGCCCAACAATATTTTTCATGATTATAACTAGACACTTGTCACCTTAAGAGCTAACTTATCTCCACTTGGTGACTCGTTCCCATTCCTTAGGAAGTTAGGATAAATACATATCCCATAATTATACTTTTGAAAATATTATTAAAATATTTCGTTTAAGCTTCACACCTCTTTCACATTCTATTGGATTTCTAACCCCCCATCTCTTTTTGTTTGATTGGTCTGCGCGCAATGATATGTTTTTATTAATATATAAGTTCAATTACATTTTACAAAAATAGGCACATTGGCCTTTGTCTAAATCCAGGCTCTCCAACCTAATAACCACAAAGGCTCTCCAGGCCCAAAAATATCCTAGCTACAAACACGGTCCAGTGTGAACTTTGAAGCGATTCTCACACACTTACTCAAGTGCACGCAAAACTATGAAACGAGCACACACTCTTCCCTTGGTTCACGCGCACGACAATCCTTGCGCACTTACTCAAGTGTGCACAAAATTATGAAACATGTGCACACTCTTCCCTTGGTCCACACCTACTAAATTGTATCCAAAACATGTGTTCCCATGAGTCATCAAACTATGTGTACATTTACATTTACATTACAATTAGGGTTCAACCTAAGGGTATTACAAGAGAAAAATCAGATAGGGTACGAAGAATGTTAGCATGGGTTGTTAGGGTGTTTCCCACCTCTTAAACTTTAGAGAGGCATGGAAAGTATGAGATCATTGATGATGGCATGTTGACATGGTTGAATGACTCTATTCAATTAGTAGGGACTTTCCCTAATGAAAGTTCCCAATTAGACCTTACACTGTTTGGAATAGGGAATCGATCTAGTTTGTAGCTTGACCACCTTTAGATAATGTTGTTTGAGTTTTATCGATTACAACCCGATCCACCATTTATGTATTTTTAAATGTAATAAATGAAATGAATCTAATCTAATATGCAAATATAGAATGATACCCAAGCTCACTAACAAAACCAATGATATAAACATAGCACCAAATATTAAACTGCTTTCAAACTTTAGTAAAAAATTACTTAAGCAAATAAAAACAATAATCTAAATAACCAGTTTTATTACATAAAAGTCTGGTAATGACCACTACTAGTGGATTATAGTGTTGAAATATTGTAACTGCAAAGAGTATTATATTTATTATTGATTTATTATTTAGATCAATCCCCTTTTATGGATTGATCATGTCAAGCATTGTAATTGACCAAATCCCCTTTTGTGGATTGGTCAAACCCTAATTGTAATATGCAAATTAAGAAGTCGACCCCCAGGAAAATTAAAGTGGTTCTAACCACCCACAAAGACAAGTCGACCCTGCCAGTGAAGAGACACCTCCTTTTAGCGCTTGCCAGTTTGTATAAATAAAGGAAGTCAGTGCCTCATTTCTTCACTCACTCAGCTCAATCATCTAGTGCACAAGTATTGAAGGAAGTTGCAGTTACCAGTTGCCAGAAGAAGGAAGAGAGAGAGGTGCATTGCTTGGGAGAGGATATTCTCTAGTGTTTGGTTTATTGTCTTGGCATTGTATTAGCTATCTATATTAAGGAAGTTTTTGCTACGTTTTCTTCCCCATGAGGGTTTCCTAGGATAAATGTTGTGTATCTTGTGATTTTGTTTCTCTCAGTGATCCTATCTATGCTATGGTTATCTAGTAAATTGAAAAGAAAACTAATAATAGCTTAAACCTTAACATATAGTACCATTCTTAAGGCTATAGACAAGTAATTTGTGAGATAAACTAAATAAACAAGTTACTTGTGAGTGAGAAAAGTGTGCACTATAAAAACATATGCTCATATCATTCTAAAATTAAGTAAATTAGCAAAATAAAATTCCACAAACCACCCATTCTATAACTTAAGTTTTTCTCCAAAAAGATTGGCCAGTAATGGCTTCTCACTCTTTAACACTTCTTAGAAAATTCTACAAGATGCACAAGAAAAATTCCCTTTCTTTAATGGGTTTATTCATTTTATAAAAGAGAGGGAGAGAGAGGTTAATCATTTTTATTTTCTCCATCTGAGTATCTAGTTCCCTTCTTGGCTATTTAGTTTCTTCGTTCAATTTCATTTCCTGCCACCCGGGCTTTATTTTCCTTTCAACTCTAACTCCTTATTTGGCAATTTTATTCCCTTCTTTGCAAGTCAACTTCTCTGTTAAACTATCCACTTTTTACACCCAGGGTTACTTTCCATTTATCAATTAGAACTTCCTTTTTAACCATTGAGGTCCCTTTCTTGGTTGTTTAAGTCCCTTTCTTGTGTCCCTGCAGTCAACTAACAATTTTGATTTCTTTTATCGGTTCAAACTTCCTTTTCTTTAACTATCCAAGTTTCTTCTTGGACATTCAATTTACTTTGCAGACATCATAAGTTACTTTCACATTAATATACAAAACATGGATCACACAAGTTAATCAATAAATCCATAATCCAATTGTACTACTCCCCTTTTGCTATGTCAATTTAAATTGGGATATAACTAATTTTCAAGCCATTTTGCTAAGTCTGAGAGAAGGGTTTCAAGATTCCTGATTTAAGGATCGAGACCTATTTGCACACAAGTTTTAATAGGGAGGCTATGGCATTTGGGTTGTTGATCACCAAATCAGGACCCCTTATCAATACCTTTAAACAAAGGAAAGCATGATTTTTACGTCATCTCGATCATAAAATCAAGGAACGGGTTCATGTAGAGAATGCCAATTTAAAAATCGGAGCCAATTAAGAAATCAAGATCTTGTAAAGTTTTTGACTTAGTCAAATATAAAAAGAGACAAAAAAGTTTGAAAAAGAGAAAAAATTGAAAAGAAGGAAGAAGTATTCAACAAAGATTAAAAAGAAAGAGCTCGAATGAAAAGAGGGGAGAAATTAAAGATTTTGAAGAGATGAATTAAGGGCCAAATTTGGATATAGGGGTCGATCCAAAAATCAAGTCCCCTCCACACCAAATTAGTGGAAGAAGGTTCTGATTTGACAAATGGGGATGATTTCGAAATCATGTGGATCAAGGAATTAGGGTGAAAGAAAGGTTTGAACAAAAAATTAAAAGAAAGTTCAAAAAGGAGAATAGATGAAAGGAGGACTTGATTTAGAAATTGGGCCCGATCTAGAAATCAAGGACAAAAAAGAATTCGAACAAAGAAGGTTAATAAAGTAAAAACTTAGGAAGGAAAGAAATAAAGACTCAATGTGGAAAATTAGGGGAAAAAAAAAATCGAACAATGAAGGTTAAGAAAGTGAAAACTTTGGAAGGAAAGAAATAAAGGCTCAATGTGGAAGAAAGCCTTGGAAAAGGACCTAAGTCAAAAGCAGACAAGTGAAACCTGAAAGCTCGTATAACTCAACCATCTAAAAAGAAATAATCAATGTAGGGCATTGAGAAACCAAGGTCAATGTGTGTTGAGAACACACTTATACTTAGAGGGGGGGTGAATCAATATCGGGATATCTTTTTCTTTTTTAACAATCATTAACCATAATGAAGAAATCACATAAAATCTAACAACTAGAAGACACAATATTTTACATGTAAACCCTTTCGAGAGAAAACCACAAAACCTTCCCTTTATAATTTGTAGGTACCAACCCATTGTTACAAATATTTTTAGGCACCAACCTACTAGAGACACCAATCCCCACTAGTACAAATCCTGGTAGGCACCAACCTACTCTTATAGATCTTCATAGACACCAATTTACTGGAGACACAAATCCTCAATGTTGGATGTTTATAGGCTCCAACCTATTGAAGACACCAATCCCCATTGCTTGATGTTGGTAGGAACTGACCTACTTTCAATCTTGCAAATTCTTCTTTAGAGATTGAACATATGCATTTCCTTCACAGCTCTTCTTGTTGCTTCTATCTTCACCAGGTCTACTCGTTGCTTCTACCTTAGCTCTACCTTCACCGGATCTTCAAGATTCTTCTGGTACTTTTTCCTTTACAAGTTTTGCTTGCTAGAACGCTAGATCTACTTGCTACAACACCATATCTATTTTCTAGAACACTGGATCTACTTTCTATAACACCATATTTGCTTGCTAGAATTCCAAATATACTTCCTAGAATACATATATGATATTTTCTAATATTTAATCGTCTCTCCTTGAATGATACTCAAGTATCACTCTTCAAATAATATTCAATTGCCACTCATGTCACTTCTTCAAATGTTATTCATAAGAATATTACATTTTCACCCACACATTTTCTCACATTACTCTTCTCCTTTTATACTTTATCATAACCCTACATGAAGAGTCGTTTTTTTTCAAAAATACATGGCATCCATTAATTAAATAATCACTTTCCCCATTTTTAATTCATTTTTCAAAAAACTACCATGGGAAAATTCCATGGGTTTTTAAACCATGGGAAATACCATTTTAATTTTTTACTTCTTTATGTAAATTCACTTTTTTTATTTTTTAATACTCCCTTTTCACATAACTTCATTTTTTATTTTGAATTCACATTTTTATGTAAAGTTACCCTTTTTCACATAACGTTTTTTTGAATTCACCTTTTTACATAAAGTCACCTTTTTCATTGAACTTCATTTTGAATTCACCTTTTTAGTAAAGTCACATTTTTCATGAGATGATTATATTTGAATACTTACATGATATAAGTCCTTTGAATAAATGACAAAAATTTGTTCAACAATCTCCCCCTTTGTCATTCATGGAAATCATGTAATTAAGACACATAATCAGAAATAATTATCCCATGTTTGCAACTCTCCCCTTGTCTGAAACTCTCCTCTTGTTTGTAACTCTCCTTCTTTGTTTGCAACTCTCCCCCTATCTACAATATCCCCCTTTGACATCAATGGAAAAGGAGTTCTCCCCCCGAGCTTGTGCTTCTCCTTAAGCAATTAGTGACTAGACGAGATGGATATCACTCCCAATTTTTGTTTGAGATATTCAAATGTCTCTTTGGGAAGGGGTTTTGTGAAAATATCCACAATCTGTTATTTGGTGGCAATATATTCCATCTTAACATTTTGTTCTACTGCATCGATCGATCACTCCCAGGTAAATCATCAGTAAGTAAGAGAAATGTTGCATGATTGTACAACCAATGATACACAATGATATGAATTCCTTAAACATATGGCCAAATGATTCCACGATCATCCATAAATCCAACCACAATCTATCTTGGTAGTCGGCAGTGGTTCATAATTATATTTTTCACATATCTTCTACTATAACATCCCCAACCACCCCAAGTTGGGCCATGTCACACCACCACAACTTTTGTAGAAAACTGTAACAATCCCAACATACTATTGGTCTATGCTACTCTAAAATTTCACTGTGCATTTTCTACTCTACACACAAGTCTGCACAATATCACTTGAGGTGACGCACTCAACGCAATTTGAGTCGCCCCACACAACATATAACAATGGAAGAATCATTCTATTTTTAACGCAACCTTATACAATGGAAGTAACTCAAACAACTACGCAGACCATCATACTAACCACACAGTACAATTGTGCGCACAACCAACTTGACTTCATGCGTCAATTCTGATTTCACTGTGCGCGGAGTCCATTTCCTTGAATGCACATATGAATTCCAGCCTTCTGTGCATGCAGGCTACTTTCCTATGCACCCTGCTACCCAATTCTCTTTTCTTGAAGACTTATAATCAAATTCACAAGATTAACTTATCAAGCAAATCTATCACCAACTGACCTACTCATGCACAACTACAAATACAGGCTATAAGCACCATACTTACATGTGCAAGAAATGTCAAATAGAGTGACAACAATTACTTATATGCAACTACATACAAGAATTTTCGCATATTAAATATAAACAAATATGCACAGTAAACAAGACAATCCCATAAGGAACACTTATCTTTTATAAAAGTCACCAAATGTGTGCATGATGAAGACGTTCCTCCCAGCCATAAACTATGTTTCTCATAAGCTTTTAGCAACATGTGATCCAAAATGGGTCTAGGAAGGCCTAAAAATCAAAGTGCTCGGAATCGCTTCAAAACAGACGTGTGTGTAGGCCTCGTTGTTACGAACCCAACTCAACTTGAACGGGCTCAAACAGACATTGTATGCGAAAGATATAGCAATCTGTTCATTTTTCCAAACAAGCAATATTTTGACGACTCTGCAGTATGTAAAGTTCGTACAGTGCTGATGTGGCAGCTGACTGTACAGGTTGTATAGTGACATGGTAGTGAGTTGGAAAGCTGACAGGGCAGACAGGTGGATGAGTCATATTATGACACATGACACCACTACAAGGGTGACACGTGGCATGTCTGTACAGTTGAGTTGGCATGGGCTGACGTGGCAAGGTCTATACAGCCGTACGACACGTGGAAGCTGACTAGACTAGTAGCTGATTGGGCAGGTGTTGAAGTGGAAGGTGATGTGTCATTGATGTGGGCAAATGTTTTGGTGCCACGTGGCCCAGTCATGGGCTGCCACGTGGCACCCCTCCATTGGTTGTTTTGTTTGGAAAAATTATTTGAGAGTCTGTGGGGGTTGAACCCGTGACCTCCATGGGTGGCCAAGTCTTTGCGTAGGCTGGGCTACCACCACACCTACACGGTAGTTCTTAAAAACATATGGCACCGATTTTAGTTAAAGTTGTGTTACATTTCATTTGGGAGTGGAAATGGTTGGGGCTTGGCCCCAACCCTTGGTTTTAACATTCCCACATGACCAGCAGCGTGACAACGAAGGGGGCTAGCCGATGGGTGCGGGTTGTTAGCCTGACGCCCGGCCACATGGACCATATGACCTAGTCCTCCACCAAGGAAAGGTTGCCAGCACCTTAACGGTGCGACAAAATCGCCCGTGTTTTGAAAACGGTGGCATGCCAAGATTTTTAAACAAGAAAACACACAGACTTGGGTTCCGAGGTCTATAGATGTGTTTTGCATAACGTAGGACTGCAAGTTTATTGGGGGAAACTTGCAGGAGTGTATTTTCTTCAATTTTTGGCCAATCCAGGTGCAGGAAGAGCCCAACTAGGGGTTTTTGAACATTTTGGAGCCATTGGAGCCATCTATTTGGGACTTTGAGCATTGCAAAGTATTGTTTTTAATACTTTGAGCTTATGATGATAATGAGCCTCTGAGGAGAGCAACTTTGCAGGCCATTTCTAGGAGTTTTGTTCATCCATTTTCAGTGTCGTCAGTTGTCATGGGTTCTTGAGATCTAGCAGAACATAGCCAGATCAATTTGTAATCCTTTTGTAACTTTTATGATGTACTTTTTAATATTTTAAGAGAAATAAGAAAGCCTCACCCACTAAGACAAAGGCCTGGAGACGTAGGCGAGATTGTCGAACTCCATTAACAATTTTGTTGTTATGGTTTGATGTTTCTTTATGCTTATTTCCATATCTGTATATTTCATTATGGCTTCCATGTTTCATCATTGATTATTCCTCTTTCATCAAATTCATAAATGGTTAATGAACTCATGTTTTTTAAAACTCAACCATTGTCTTTAAAATATCTTTTTGGATCAACAGGTCACCCCCGCGCTGGGTCTTAACTCCACCAGGGAAAAAGGGTTCTTATCGAAAGCTAAGGTTTGAAACTCAACATAATTTCTCAGTCCTAAATTCTTGTTGTTGAAACTAGCCCATAATCCCTCATTCCCCACACACCTATCACACCAAAGGAAGTGTACCTTTTAGCACAAGGGCAGACCCAGGGTTAAACTCTAACATCACACCAACAAACCCTAACTACTGGCCCTTTCAGAAACACCTGCAAAGTAGATGAAGTCTCACCTGAAGTAGCAATAGGAGGTTGCAAGACACAGGTTTCTACAACCATAGGAAATGCAAAGCGATATCAGAACAACAACACAATGTAACCTAGAGAGTATTTAACAGTCTTACACTTAGCTTCATGAAGTTAGCTTATACCTTATATCTTTCATATGGAAACAACAATGCAATAACAGTATAATCAGATAGAAAATAACACAGCATCAACCACAAAGAACAACAAGATTTACGTGGTTCACCCTCTCCCTAGGGATACGTCCACATAACTATGTTTCTTGATATAATATATGTAAATATACAGTTCTATTTGCGCACTTAGCTGCAGATCCTTCTCTCTCTTCCTCTTTCTCTCCCTTCCCTGCGCACCCAGTTGCAGGGTTGATCTTCGCACCCAGCTGAAGATCTAGAATACAAGAATGCACAATACTTCGATCTCAATGTTTCTCTCACCCACAATAATAGTAACAAACCTCTCAACTCTTCCAGACCTTTATTTATACATTACATGACTCTCGGACAACCCTAGACCGAAGTCTAGGTATCAAAACCCTAGATCCAAAACCTTAGTGTTGTGGGTGGGAAATCCCTCCTACGGACTATCACTAAGGGTTTTATCATGCATGCAGAAATGACCTAAAGATTCTTACTTTTTACTATCATCCCATGCCTAAACCCCATTACTCATATGTAAATACAAGGCTCAAGAGATTAAGTTGACGTACCTTATTCTTCGTGTTTGATATCGATCCCTTTTTCGCGCTTGGTCGTTCTTTGACTGCAACTATCCTCCCAATGTTGGTCTGCATTCACTAAACACAAACAAAGAACTCCACATGCATTTGATCTACAAACTAACGGGTTAGAGATTTAATCAATCATACAGTCAATATTCCAATAATGACAATCTCATATGGCGGGACAGGAAAAGCAATTCTTTTATTAACTTCACAATGATACCTTACAATGATAAAGTTGGCTATTGCTCCTCGATCCTGGTCTTAGGCTCTTCTTCCACTGTCTTCCAACTACTTTGCTCTATACTTCTCTTTGCACAAGGATGGCTGAAGTTTGGGACAAAGGGAATGCTCAATAGGGTATAGTTTCTTTACTATGATTCTCCTCCTTTCAAATGGGACCCCTAACCCTTATTTTATAGGCTAGAAGAAGCTAGATATTTGGTCGAGTGACCGGCCATGCATGGCCGAAAGGTTTAGTTAACTTACCCAAAGTTGTGTGTTCCATCAACAACTTTCCTTTTTCA